>CAUYLG010017023.1:0-84892 GCA_963573385.1 Cacajao melanocephalus
GTTGAACAATGAGAACTCGTGGACACAGGGAGGGGAGCATCATACACTGGGGTCTGTTGTTGGGGATGGCCAAGGGAGGGATAGCGGGTGGGTGGGGAGGTTGGGGAGGGATAACATGGGAGAAATGCCAGATGTAGGTGACGGGGGGATGGAGGCAGCAAACCACATTGCCATGTGTGTACCTATGCAACAATCCTGCATGATCTGTACATGTACCCCAGAACCTAAAGTACAATAAAAATTTTTTAAAAAAAAATCAGATCTTGTGGGAACTCACTCGTTATCATGAGAATAGCATGGGGAAAACAGCCCCATGAGTCAATTACCCCCAACTAGGTCCCTTCCACCACATGGGGGAATTATGGAAACTACAATTCAAGATGAGATTTGGGTGGGGCACAGCCAAACCACTATTTCATGTGGAAACTATTCTTTCTTCAATCACCACCTTGGTAAAACCCCTGACCTCTCTAGACAGGGATATGACACATCTAAATACTCAAGATGGTTGAAAATAAAAACTAGAAAAAGATATTCTAGGCAGACACAGGAAAATGGTGTTTCTATATTAATAACATTAAACATATAATTTAACATATTGTGATAAAGTACACATATTGTACCCACTATGGAGATCAAGAAAGAACTTTGCTGGCACAGGCAGGCCCCACCTGAAACACACCAAGTGTCTTTAACTGCTCACAATGTTTTTTTCTCCCTCTCTGGAATATGACAATGACTTTATGGCAATTATGTTCTTACTATACTTTATAAATTTACTGCCATTTTTTTCAACTTTGTATAAAAGAGAGTCATAGTATAATCATTCTTCTGTAGTTTTCTCCTTTAAGGTAACATTATATTTGTAAGATATTACTGGCATCTACAATTTGCATACTTGTATTATCATATAATATTCCATGTGTGCCAGTTATTGATCTCTTACACTTCATCACCCTACCTCTATAGTACTGGATCTAGACCTTGCATGTATTTCTCCTTTGTCAGCTAGCACAATGTTAAACTGGGGCAGTAGGGAGCTCTAGAAGAAAGCTGCAAGAAGGGGCTTTTCTTTCTGGTTCCAGTATGTTTTCTTCTCGATCCTGTGGTTCACAGTGGCCAGCAGCATCAGGAACGTCCAGTGACACACCCTTTAGTGGTTTCAAATTCGTAATAAAGTTTATTTCCCCTGATTGAATCCTGACTGTTAAGTATTTTATAACTGCCAGATATTTGTAATTTGTATAAGTTGTTTCAGAGAACCAACTCTTGGTTTTGTTCATCTTTACAGTTGTACATTTCTATATCACTAATCTCTGGTGATATAGATATGAATACTGCATCCTTTCTTCTTCTTTGCTTGGATTTCTTTTGTTGTCCTTTTTTAACTGCTGAGATAGATGTTTATTTTATTTTTAACTGCTGATAGATGTTTATTTTATTTTTAACCTTTCTTATTTTCAAATATAGGTATTTAACTCTAAACTGCCCTGTAAGTACAACTATAGTTCCCTCATGCATTTTCTATATGTAATTTTTTGCTATCACTTACTCAAAAACGTTATTTTCATTTCCATATCTTTTCAACTCACAACAGTTAATGTCCAAATACTTAACAATTTTCTAGTTCTCCTTTTTAAATTGAGTTTTAGCTTTTATTTGTCATTTATCAGATAATAGCTCCTGTATGATGGCAATTCTTTAAAATTTTCGAGCTTTCATGGTTCAGTGAATAGGTGATCTTTGTTTTACATATTCGAAGCAATGTTAAGAGCATACAAGATTTAAATTGGTATATTTTCCTAAATCATGTGAAGTAATCTTTTTTACTTCCCTTAATGTTTCTGCCTAAAATCTAATTTGTCTATTATTATATTTACAAAATATTTCAGTTGGTTAATAATTTCTTAGGATATATTTCCTATTTACACTTTATCAACTTTTCCATATTCTTAAGTTTTAAATGTTTCTCTTTTAAATAGTGTGATTAGAATTTTAAAAATTCATTCAGAAAACCTTTATATTTTAATTTAACCTTTATGTTATTATTTGTATAAATGCTGTTATATTCAGGTTTAAATCTATCATCTATTTGTGCTGCTTGCCCAGTATTGTTTATCTTCTTTATTGCTTACTTTTGTATTGCTGGATATTTTTAGCATTTTCCTCTGTTCCATTCTGGCTCTGTTCTTTTAGTGGTTATCATAGCAATTACAAGATTCATATAAAACTAAATTAATCAAAACATTTACTGTCCTCTCAGACAACACAGGGGCCTGAGAATATTTAACTCTATCCTTCTTGACTATTTTTTCAGATATTTAGATTCCATAATTTTTATTAGATATTATTATAACTGTCTTATATAAACAATGTTTATTTACATTTGCTCACATTATTACCTTTTTTCTCTCTTAAATCCCTTTTGCACTTCACAAATTCATTTGGGATAACTTTCATCCTTCTTAAGCATCTTTAAAATATTCTTTAGTGGGAGACTTCTATTAATAATTTTTTTTCAGATTTATTTCTTTGAAAATATCTCTAACTCTTATCCTTGAAAAATATTTTTAATGGATGTGGAATTCTAGGTGGACAATATTTCCCTGGGAAATTAAAAAATATCATTCTACTTACTTCCATTAGAAGTAATTCTAGAAACATTCTAGAAACTTCCACTTTTATAGTTGAGAAATCAGGTTTCAGTACTTTAAACAGTTTGGGTTTGGTCTCTTCAAGTTTTTAAAGATATTTCTTCTATTTGGTTTGCCACAATTTTTTTATATTATGACTAGCTGCAGATTTTTTAATTTTATTATAGTTGGAATCTTCTGGGTGACTTGAATATGTAAATTGAAGACTTTCTCACTTCTGGAAGTTTCTCGTTCATTATGTTTTCAAATATTACCTCTGCTCCTCCTACTGGGACTCTAATCAAATATTGTTAATGTCCTATAGTAACCTCTCGCCTTTCTCACTGTTTGTTTTTCACTACTTGTCTCTCCAGGTGTTGTTTAAATTCTTCTGGTCAATTTACTAGTTTATTCATTCTCATTTTCTTTGTGCTGTCTGCTGAAAAACATTTCCATTGTGGTTTTTTTTTTTAACTATTTATACACAAGCAGAGACAGTAATTGAATACACTTAATACTCACACAGCTTAAATAATCATCTACTCATAGCCAATCTTGCTTCATTTGTATCTCATCTGACTTCTCCCACACCCATAAGAGTAGAAGCAATTCCTATTGTGTATCGTTTTATCTATAAATATTTTAATGTAATTTTCTGAAAGAAAGAATTTCTTTGAAAATAATTACAATAATATTATCACAAATTAAATTTTAAAAATATGTACTATCATCAACAATTCAGAGTTAGATTTCCAATAGTCTTGTAAGTAACTTTGGATTTGGTACCTTCTTACTACTTTCCTTCAAATTCTGGATCACATCAAGCATATTTATAAGAGCGCTTCTAAAATCCTTGTATTTCTGTCATTTCAGGATCTGTTTCTATTGACTGCTTTTTCTCCTAGTTAGTAGGAGTTATTACTTTCTGCTTTTTCACATGTTTAGTAACTTTTATTACATTCTAAACAGCATAAATTTTACATAATTGAGAACTGGATTTTACTGTATTACTTTAGAGTTGTGAGCTATTCTGGCAGGCCATTAGAGTACTTGTGAATCAGCTTGATCTTTTATAGGGCTTGTTTTCGGATTTTGTAGGGCCTTAGTAGAGAGGTTTTTATTCTAACCTAAGTTTAGTCTTGCTACTAACATGTGACCCTTTCATAGTCCCCACTTAATATACTCAACATGGTCTCTTCCGCCTAGTGGAAACACAAATGATTTCCAGCCTTTGTGAACTCTTAATATTGGTCAATTTACTCTTTCCTAGTAATTGTTCTTTTTATGGTTATTGTCATTTGCATACTCTTTAGATTTTACCCTATGCTTGTGCAGATAGGTATTAAGACAAAGCTTCAAGAAAATCCCTATGTAGATTTCTGCAGCTCTTTCTTGCATAGCTCTTTCATCTATGCAGAAGTTTTGTTGCAGAATTTGCCTGCAAATTCTTTTTTTTTTTTTAATGGAGTTTTGCTCTTGTTGCGCAGGCTAAAGTTCAATGGTGCAATCTTAGCTCACTGCAACCTCCACCTGCTGGGTTCAAGTGATTATCCTACCTCAGCCTCCCAGGTAGCTGGGATTACAGTCATGCTCCACCATGCCCAGCTCATTTTGTATTTTTAGTAGAGATGGGGTTTCTCCATGTTGGTCAGGCCAATCTCGAACTCCTGATCTCAGGTGATCCGCCTGTAAGGTTCTCTAAAAGTGCTGGGATTACAGGTGTGAGCCACTGCTCCTGGCCTTTGCCTGCAAATTCTTTGTCTCCTCATGTTGGTAAAATTTCTGAGCTCTGTTTGGGCTTCCAAACTCTGTATCAATTCAAAAACTGACACTGGACATACAGCTGTTGTGATTGCATGGCTTACTGTCTTTGCTTCCTTTCCCTCTGAGCATATCAGCTTGCACCAACATTTTTTCAACATCTAAAAAAAGTTGTTTTGTACTTTTTTCTAGTTTCCTAGTTATTTACAATGGTAGGGTAAGTCCTTTGGAGGCTAACCTTTCATAATCAGAAGCAGACATCTTCTTTTCTTTTAACATAGAAATCACAGATGTTTTATAATCTTTAAATAATTCTAATATGTGGAATCTGTTTCTGCTGCTATTACCTCTTCTGCTTCTCACTCATAGTGCCTTGTTTATGCTTGTTTATATTTGACAGAAAGGTAAACATGGTATTTTTTTGTTGTTGTTGCATAGAAACTTCCTAAAGCCCAGGAAAAATGTGCCCTGTACCAGAGGCATCTGATGGTACTACTAGGTGGGGGACATCTCAAACCTGGGGACCAAACTAAACTAAACGGAATATTAGTCTCTTCTCACAAATTTTTAGATATTTTCTCTTTTTACTTTCTATTTTCCTACCTCACTTCCCTACTAAGGTGTATGTTTTGTGTTTGGAGAGATATACGATGATAGCTTTAGTTATCAATTACCCTAATTTCTTCGGAATGAGACTTTTTAGGTCTGAGTTGAATGTGAGAGGGAATCTCCTGTAAACTATAGAGAAAATCTTTTATGAAACACAAAATCTTGGGTTTTAACTTCTGTTTTTCTTGTCCCAAGAGGTCCAAGAGTGTCACTTTTACCCTCAGCATGAAATAAATTAACAAAGAAACAATTTTAGTGGTCTGACATTCTGCTTATTCTGCTTATTTCTCTAGGTTTTAACTTTTCCAAAATATTTAATATTTGGTATGGTAGTATCCCATATATATGTGCTCATTTCACTATATCTTACCACTTTTAGCAAGAGGCAGTAAGGCCAAATAATCTAACACACTATTTCTACAAACTACTCTTTTGAACTAATTTTCTAAAAAAGCTGAAATCATAGAGAATGAGAGAATTGTTTTCTTTCTTCTTGCCTTTGATCCAATGTGAAGCAGTATTCTAGGTGTGACTGCTCTGAATAGCAAACCCTCCCTCAGGTGGGCTGTTCCAAAGTCTCGGTTTAGAGAGAGAGAAAGCATTATACAGTTTATTTGATTGCAGATCGATAGTCATATTCTTCAATCATATTTTCTATAATAAAGCTTATACTTGACCTCCAGCTCTCTATTTCCTACATCTTATTTCTCAACTGCTTCCCAAACATGGCAAAAAAAAATAGTTACTTATCTACCAAACTCTACCCCGAAAAGAAAAACACAACTGTATATATGTAAAAAAAAAAAGTTTCCCATTTAATTTTCAGCTAATTCTATATGAGAAATTATGAAGAGATGGGAAAGAAACAATCCAAGGAAACACAAACAAATCCTGCCTCTTAGCTGTGATAATTTAGATGAGACTGAGAACTAGTTACATCCTTTTACTTCTCTAGTATCCGGAAAAAAGCTTGGTGATCCCCAACTGCAAAGTCAAATGGTGCTCCAAAAACGGCTTGCTGCAGTTTGTGGCTTCATAGTTTGTATGTCCCCAAGATATGCATGTTACTTTAAAAAAATAAGTTTCTCAAGACAACTATGGTCATTACACACAGCCGTATCCCCTTCTAGCACTTTTATTTGAGGGGCCACTGCATCTTTTTTTAAATTTTTTGGAGAGAAGATGAGAAAAAACACTTTAAAGATAACCAAAGGCATCTCAAGAAGGTAAGGTGATAATTAAATAAAATTATTTAGTCCTTAAATACATCTAAAATTATTCACCACACAATTTCTGCTCTCTGTGCACTCTTCAAGTCACTCTGTTTTCTGGCACCTGGGACAGGCTGAAACCAGTCTGCATGATAACTCAATTACCAACCCACTCTACCAGTTATGCTCTACATGACAACATCATATCGAATAACTGAAGAGTCTGTGTTGGAGTGTAAAAATGTTTACAAGTCAGAAAGGTAAACACGATCAGGGCCATTGATAGACCTATAGGTCATCAAAAGGATTCTTAAAAGCCCTATGCTGTCCAAGAGGCAGCCAACATAAAGACTGTAAGACGGGAGAAATATGCTCTATAGACTATGTCTTAGTAACAATGTTGGCAGCAGCCACATTCAAAACCATCTGCAGCCAGTTTAGCAAACAATCTGGAATGCCACCAGGAACAAATTAAAATAGTCAATCCTGGAAGAAATGAAAGTCTAGTATAGGTGAGTGAAATGTTGCTTGCTGGAGAATGCAAAGCCCATAATCTAACAATATTCTAGAAGTCATAAAAAGATTTTTTCAACACGAATGTTATATGGAGATTGAAACTTAAATTGAGGGCCATATAGAGAAACATGCATGGCAAAATTGCCATGCCAAGGTAATGAGCTCAAATCCCAATCCCAGTGGCCCTGCTGACATAAAGTGCAACTCAACCAGGAAGAGAATGTGTTTAACGTTGCAATGATCTGTTAAGGGACACTTCTCACCTGGCCAGCCCTAGGAGCACAATAATGTCAAGGACAATTATCTGTTTGAAGCCAGCAACTGAAATAATGCCTCTTGATAATACCTGAGGTGGATTTTGTATCAGAACTTTACAAAGACAGCATGATTTGCATTTGTTAAGAATGAACTCATCATTTAATAAATTTATGTTGTTTCTTAAATAGCAATTAAAATTAGACACAAATATAATCTGCTGAATACTCTTATTTGATCATTACACAATATATACATTTATTGAAATATTTTACTATATCCATAAATATGCACAATTATGTATTAATTAAAAATAAAACTTAAAAAAGGAAAAGGTAAATATAATTGCTAACATTTAGTAAATGCTTATTTTATTCTAGTACAGTTCTATGTGCTTTATATAAAGTGTAAGGTAATTCTGACACCGTGAAGTGTTATTATTGTCTTGCTTTCTTTCAACTAAGTGTCAGGATATTCTGTATAATTTATTTTCCTAACTTCTCAATGATGCTGCTCAGAGAGACAATACCATGCCCTGTCCTTTGCAATAGTTGTAGCAGGCAATTTTTAAGGATGATTATGGGAATTCTAGCATTGCAGGGGTATGTGTAGAAACTGATGAAATCAAATATCTCAATGACATAACTTTGTTGATGAAGTCATGTTGTCATCTTCATTTTACACAAAATGTAAAGAATGCTGAGGCACCATGAAATTGAGTAGCTTATACTTTCCTATGGTAGTAGAGATATAATTCGAACTCCACTGCTTTAAAATCATATACAAATCTAACAGAGTGGTTCTAGATTTAGTGCCATCTCACTCTAGCAATGATGAAACCCTCCAGTAGGAGTGGCTGATAGAATTCATCAATCCTAAGCTTGCCTTTGTCTCCTTCTGAATTCATCAAATTCTGTACTAGTCACTGAATAACTCGAGTCAACTCTATTCTGAGCCTTCCTTCCTCTTTTGCTGCTCCCCATTATTTGTTGTATCTGAATAAATTCAGAAACTAGGGATGCATCTCAGCATATACTTGAAATTGTTCACAATTTTTAAGTTTTAAGGAGAATCTTCTACAGAAGTGTTTAACATCTCATATTGATTTCTGCAATACCAGAACTCCCATGCTCATTCTCAGAAGCCGCCTCCTTCAGTGGTTTGCAGAGTACAGCCTTTTCTTTCGTGGTGATGCCATTGGGAAATTAACAAAAGAAGTTACAGGATAAATGTAGCCAAAATAACTTCCTGTTTGAGCTCAACTTCTCCATGCCATAGCTTGTGGCATTGATTTTTCAGAGTTCCACAAGTACTTTCTGTGTTGTAAAGTTTATATCCCTATACTGTAGGAGTTCCAAGTGTTGATCAGTGGCCCCGTCCTGCTGTTTGACATTTTATTTGCACTGTTTGTTGGCTTTACTTGCAAGCCCCAAAAGAATATCAATGTGAATCATGGTACATTTGGAAGTCACTTAAGCCTTTTTAGAAAGAACACCCATCCAAGCATGGATGGGGAGAGACACACTAACTACAAAATAGTGGTATTTGATTAAACTGCACAGGAACCACTGGAAAGGTTAGATGCATATTTGAAGGATTTTGTTGGTTTTACCACGATTCTCTGAAGAGGAACAGTAACAGGAATAACTCATTGCAAGGAAGAGAGGTTTTAATGTGAATTTTGAGAATGATTCAAAAGTCAGATAAGATTTAGATATGGCTATGATATTTTTAAGAAGAATGGATGCTTTTTAGTTTTGCTCTAATACATTTTAAAAGATTGTTCCAATTTTGAAGAGTACTATTAGAGCTGCGTTTGAGGGGTAGCCTAATTTATGCACACAGAAGAACACTCTGATATTATCAAAATATAAGGAATCAAATTTATATAGAAAGATGTTATTAGTGATAATGACAGCAATTTATCTTTGGAGTAAAGTTTACAGCAGACAAAGTTATTTTTTGTCTTTATTGCCTCTTTACACGTCAGGCATAATATGAATTAGAATTAAGTGCTTTAATAGCTAACTCAACAGAATGCCTTTGATGATTATTCCATTTAAACTGAATACCAACTGCTGGTTTTCCAATTTATACAAAATTTCACAGCAAAGGAAGAAACTCAGGAATGGGGCTGAAATAAGAATAAGGGTATATGCCATGTATTCAAAGCTTAAGGTTTCCTAAGCATATCCTGGAATCCTTACATTCAGTGTTCATTTAATTGACTCTATTCTATTAACAGCCCTTTAGAGATGAGGACTCTAACTATGGTAGTCAATAGGCTCATGAAGTTGCCATTATAAAGCATAAAGATAGGTTAAACTCATAAATGTTCAAGTTAGTGTTTCAGGATCCAAGATTCTAGCATATTCCACAGATGACATTGTTGTGGGTACGTAGGATGTCTAAATATTTTTTTTCAGTAACTTCAGTATCCACTTTTATAAAAATGTGAAATTGTATATATAAATACACACTAATAGATTATGTATTTAGCTATATATATATATATATATATGTAAGTATAAAGGCATCCATATACACTCTGAAAATAACTGACATTTATATTAATCATACACAAAATTGGGTAAATTTGAAGAAATAAAAAAATCCTTCCTATAACCCAATAATTTCATTTCTAGCTCTGTACCTAAAAGAAATAAAAACATATGTCCACACAAAACTTGCATACACATGTTCATAGCAGCATTGTGCTTAGTAGCCCAAAAGTGGAAATAATCCAGTGTATATCAACAGGAAAACAACAAAAGAATAAACAAGATGCAGTTTGTTCATACAATAGAATATTACTTGGCAATAAAGCATAATGAAGTCTTAACAGATGCCAATATAAATGAACCATAAAAACTTTCAGGTAAGTGAAGAAGCTAAGTTTAAAAAGACATACTCTCTATTTCTATCTATATAAAATGTCTAGAATAGGCAAATCCATACTGACAGAAAGGAGGATAGTGACTCTAGGCACTAGGGAATAGAGTGATTGCTAGTGAGTATTGGGGTTGATAAAACCACCTAAAATTAAATAGTAATAATAACTGTATAACTTTATGAATATATCAAAGACCTCTGTATTATAAACTTTAAAAAGGCAATCTATGGAATATGAATTATATCTCAATAAAGCTATTATTAAAATATATAATGAGCACATGTAGACTAATATTATAAACTGGTGAATTCATGAGAACAAAGTACATTATCAAGAGAAAACCATTGGCTAGACATATATGACAAATAAGATTAAGACAAATAAGATTAAGACATATATGACAAATAAGATTAAGACAATGCATATCCAGTCTAGAGGTTATTAATTTTCAAGGATAGATAACTTCTTATCAAAAGAGAAAATATCATGTGATCAAATAAGCTGTCATGGGAAATGATTGCAAATCTAGCTGAAATTTGATGGTCATTCTAGCAAGCAATTTAAAAATATTATTACTATCTTTATTAAACATGACCAGCCTTTCATGGTAAATGAAGAGAAATTCACTCCATCCAAAAATTTATTAGATTTTTTTCCTACAGGTAAGTATATTTCAAACAGGCACGCATAAAATGTTGTGTGACTCTTTTGAAAATCTCATAATGCACAAGAAGGGGATTGAGATTTAGGTGGTATCACTGGTTATGACCACACCAGTTTTTAAAATAATAAGATTGTCTATAAGTACCTGGTAAATAGCCTTTGCCTCTAGCCTCCTAGTACCTTCTCACCTTATGGGCCTAGACTTTACCTTGAGACCCCAACCCCAGACCTCTGTATGAAGCAACTATAGGGTTCAAAACATGGTGCCCATATAATATCAATTGTAAGTATTCAAAATATAGTGCCTGATAGATGTAACTTGAAGACATTATGCTAAGTGAAATAAGCCAGTCATAACAGAATAAATATTGTATAATTGCACTTACATCAGGTATCTACAGTAGTCAAATTCATAGAGACAGAACATAGAAGGGAGGTGTATTAGTCCATTCTCATATTGCTATAAAGAACTACCTGAGACTGGATAATTTATGAAGAAAATAAGCGTAATTGACTCACAGTTCTTCAAGCTGTACAGGAGGCATGGCAAAAGAGGCCTCAGGAAACAGTCATAGCAGAAGGCAGAAGGAAAGCAGGCACATCTCCACATGGCCAGTGGGAGAGACAGGGAGCAAAGGGGGAGGTGCTACATACTTTCAAACAACAAGATCTTATAAAAACTCTATCGCAAGAACAGCAAAGGGGAAGTCTGCCCTCATGATTCAATCACCTCCTGAACACTGGAATTTACAATTCAACATGAGATTTTGGTGGACACACAGAGGCAGACCATATCTCGTGGTCACTAGTGGTTGAGTGGACAGAGAATGAGGACTTATTTAATGTGTATAGAGTTTCAGTTAAAGAAAATAAAAACATTCTGGAGATGCATGGTGGCGACAGTTGCACAATATTGTGAATGCATTTAATATCACAGAATTATACACTTAAAATGATTAAAATTGTAAATTTTGTTATGTATATTTTATTAAATAAAACACATTTTAAGGTGGGTAACAAGCATAGAGGTTGCTAACTCAAAGATAGCACTCAAAATATTTAAACTATCCATTGTAAATATTTTAAAACCCTAAGTTCAAGAAGCATCTTGATAAACACGCTTGTGATAGGTCTGTAATTAGTCACTTAGGGAAATTAGAAAGAGTTGAAGCTATAGGTAACACTCAGAAGTTGATATCCTACAAGATCCTATATTCATCTGTTAAGGTTACCACAACAGAATACCACATACTGGGTGGCTTAAAAAACAGAAATTTATTTTCTCATAGTTTGGAGGCTGGAAGTCCAAGATCAAGATGTTGGAAGACTTGGTTTCTGGTGAGGAATTTTTTCTGGCTTGCAGAGGGCTGCCTCTGTGTTGTTTGCTCACATTACTGTCCTCTATGCATGCACACTCCTGGTATTGCTCCCCCTATCTTCTTATAGAGATATCTGTCCTATTGAATAGCATCCTTCTCTTATGCCCTCACTTCAACTTACCTCCCTAAAGGTTCTATGTCTAAATACATTGAAAGTTAGGGCTTTAGCACATGAATTTGGGCAGAAGGATACAACTCATTCCATAATGGATTCCTATGTACTTTTACAGACCACTCTATAGCACAGAGTCTTGCTTTGTTACCCAGGCTGAAGTATAGTGGCACAATCTCGGCTCACTGCAACCTCCACCTCCTGGGATCAAGTGATTGGCCTCAGCCTTTCAAGACTACAGGTGCCCCCACCACACTGGCTAATTTTTGTATTTTTAGTAGAGATGGGATTTCATTATGTTGGCCAGGCTGGTCTTGAACTACTGACCTCAGCTGATCCACTCACGCTTAGCCTTTCAAAGCGCTGGGATTACAGGCATGAGTCACCACTCCTGGTTCAGTTCATTTTAAATATTTTTAAACCCTAAAGCTCTTATATATCTTATCCGTCATTGTAACATCCTAAAAATCAGGATTTGCAAGTTGAGATTAATCATTTATATTAAGAAAGTAAAAATTTCTGAATTTATTTATAGGAAGAAACACAATATAGAAAAATACTACACTGTCAAATTGCCTTCTCACTACTGTAGCAAAAAAAATATTTCTGTCTAAACAGTAAAGTTTTTAGTGAAAGTTTTAGAATCTTTTTGCGTGTTTATCTTTTTTTATATATGTATATCTTATAAAGATAAATACTACCAAAAATAGAACATCATTCTTTTATCAAATTTTAGAGTATTGATAACAGATGTCTGCTGATCAAATAGATGATGTCTTTGGTTTCTAAGAAATTAATTGAGCCATTTGGAAAGTTCTCTTATCTCAGACAAATTCCTAGTAATATATGTACATTTCAATGGTAGACAAATTGAAGGTACCCAATAGATAATAATAATCATAAAACAATAATTATTATATCACTGCTTCATTTAATGTTTTGTGATTAATATTCAAGTAAAATTATTTTTTCATATAAAATTGATGCAATTCCTGTCCTGAATCAAAAATAATTTAACCCATAATTATTGAATGCCTACAATGTGCAAATCTCAGTAAACACCTCTAAGGACAAGTTAGTGCATCAAACAATAGCTTTAGAAGGGTTAATACCAAAATAAGGCTTCATTTTTGGTTACAGATTCTTTGGAACTCTATTTTCTCTCATAAAACTTAAATTCAATTTGCATAACTTGCAAGCATAATATTTTGAGTGGGTTTTTTGTTTCCTTCAGTCTCCCATAACTAACACCAAAACCAAATTACTACTCCTATCTCTCTTATTTGGCTCTATCACTGCTGAAAAATATTGAAGACAAAAAGTGATCTGTTCTAAGTTTCTCCTGGAATGTTCTTAAATTTGTCTCACCATTCTTCATCTACCCCTTCTGAACTTACTGAAAATGAAAAATAGAAGTGGTTGGCCAAAGGCAAGAATATCAAGTAAGGAAGAAGTTGTGTTCAGTTAACTCTTTTTAGCTCATTAGCACATTATATACATCAGGAGAGAGAAGAGGAAGAGGGAAAGGCAATAAAGAGAGAAAGAAAAAGGGTATCTCCTCTGAGCTGTGGCGTCTAGTTTAAAAGAGTCAGCTCTGCTATAGCTCTTCTTTGATACATTGCAGTTGGAGATAAGGAAAATCAAAATGTCTCCTCTCAACATCATGTTTTGTAAAAGATTTCTCCCAGAGATTTTCAGCTTTCATATAGGAAAGAATCAGAGTTCATTGATTCAGATAAACATCTTTGCCTATAGGATTAAAATCAGATGGACTTAGACCTTTTTCTTGGATGAAAACCTCAAAAGATTAGAGAAGCAACATGGTGGTGGTTGACTACTGATGAGATCAAGTGCAGTTTGAGTCCAAGATTTCTGCAGTCAATGAAGAAAATCTTCTATTATAATTCCATCAAATTTAGCATTTCATTGTATTATTATGCCAAAAATATCTTCGGATGTGCTAAAAATACAAGAATATTGTTATTGGAACTAAAATGCACCATTTACAATTATTTGATCTGAATGTAGTTGGCTAGACTTATACACATATATTTATCATTTTCAAGTATGATAAAATAGTGTTAAATTACTGAAATTATTTCTTTGGGTCAATTGCAGTGAACAGTACAATAGAATTTGAAAATTAAATACAATGACTGTATAGGCCTGGCACAGTGGCTCACACCTATAATCATAGCACTTTGGGAGGCTGAGGCTGGCAGATTGCTTGAGCCCAGGAGTTTGAGACCAGCCTGGGCAATATAGCAAGATGCTGTTTTAAAAAAGAAAGGAAAGGAAATACCGTGGCTGGCTCATACAATTTAATATAGACTAAATTAAAATTTTGTTTTGAATAGTAAGAAACTAATCTAATTTGGGAAGCTACAGCAATTTCTTGAATAATTACACATAAGTAAATGAATTTATCTTTGTTAATTTTTGAAAAAAAAAAGAACATGAATCTTAACTCTCAGATAATTACACATACCAAATTTTTAACTGACAATCACAAAATAATTACTCTGAAAATATTGACTCAAGTCTTGGCTCCACCACACTGGATTGCTTCATGTTAATACTGATCCTGCATCACAATGCTCATTAACCCAAGTCATAAAGGAGATCTCCATTTGGTTTTATCCCCATAAAATTTGTTGACTTGTATTTTTGACAAATACTTTATAAACTGGCTCACTTATATCATCTATAAAATAGAAATAATAATATTAGTTCCTTTCTTTGTTCACATAGGGCATAAATGAACTGATAAATCGGAAAGTTCTATCAAGTACTACCAAAATTTAAGACAGAACATCTCTCTGAGAACAAAAATAATCTCCCTCCAAAATATTAAGCATAAATTGTGAGATCAAATTCACAATTTACAAATATGAATTAAGCATTTCTGTGTCAGATATTATTACCAATGACATACACATGATGAATAAGGCAGGGTTCCTTTTCTTAAAATTTACCAAACAATAAGGGAAATAGATAAGTAAATACAAAGTAGTAAATTTGAGTGTTATGGTGAGGCCCCCAAAAGTGTAATGTCAGCTTAACCTGAAAGTATCAAGAACTGCGTAAGAAGTAACATTTAAATAGTGTCTTGAAAGGTGATTCTGCAGCTCATTCACAAAAATATGAGGAGGAATGTGTATGGAAAATGTGGTATGACTAAGCATGAATGTACAGTGCGGAATGCATGTGTCAGCATAGCTCAAATGAACTTACACATAGAAGGAAAATCTGTTGATTCAAATAACCAAACTACAAAAAGGCAGAGGTAGTCTTTCAGACAGTGGGATCCAAAGACAGAGCATCATTAGCACTTGGCTGTTCCATCTTCTCGCTATCTCTAATCTCTGTTTTGTTTTGCATTTTGTGGCTCTTTCTTTTTCACTGAAAAAAGAGTTTTTTTCTACAGGGTCATTTTCTACAGGGCAGAGACCACAACCACTGGGAATGAGAGATTCACAATCTAACAGTTCACCAGCAGAGAGGAAGAATATTTTTCTTCCAGACCCAGAATGAAAATATCCAGGGAAGGACCAAGAATAAAATAAGTTTAGTTTGAGTCTTGTTAAAAAAAAAGGGGAGGGGAGGGTTAAATATAATAGCTATAATAAGATAACAGATGCCATAGTTATGAAGTTGGGCAAGGGTGAGATCATTGAGAATCTTATATGGCACACAAGGAAGTTTGGATTTCACCAGGTAGGTTAAAGGGGACTAACAAAAGGTTTTATGATTAGATTTCCATGATTAGCACATGGAAGATGATGGGATAAAGGGAGAGAGGGCAAGATGACACTTAGGAGGTCATTGTAATGATCTCTGAATGAGATAATAATGGCCTGAACTGGAACAATAGCAATGATAATGTAAAAGAAATAGAATAAGTAGGAATTAATATTCACGATTCTCTGTTCATAGGTGTTTGAGAGAGAATATCATATAGAATGACTACAAGATTTCTGGTTTGGTTGCTAGGTAAATAATGATAGCATTAACCAGAGTGAAAACTACACAAAGAGGAGAGAGATGAGTTCATTTTTAGACAAGTTGAGGGTCACAAACTGCAAGGCGATGTCCAGTGGGCAGTTGGATATCTAAATCAATGGCTCCAGAGAGATGTCAGCTGAGCCAAGTGCATGCAGTTGGGGAAGACCCTCTGAGAGATGGTAGTTGAAGTCATGGGATGTATAAGATGCTCAAAAGAACATGTAAGATAAAAAAGAAGAGAACAAAATACAGAACTCTGTAGACTTAATAAGTGTGTATGATGACTTTGCAATGTGCCACTTGTCTAGGCTGAACTATATTTCCCAAAATCCCCTTTTCTTTTATCTTTCCAGTTGGGTTGAGGTGGGCAGTTTCTTGGTAGAGTTGGAAGGTGAGAGCTATTTTGAAACATATACATCGTTGCTGATCTTCAGCTTACCTCAGTGCAGGAAGCAGCAGAAGGGGCCTACGGTGACTCTCCTTTTTCCCTGGATTTACTTTCAATTTCCCTGACTTTTGGACCAAGTGTGCATAGATATTTAGCTCCATAATGAAGGACTCCAGCTTCTGCATAATGCCTTCATCATCAAGGTCAGAGGAAACAAGAATGGACATGGGTTGTAGTCCATCCTGCTGGGGTTCCAGCTCATGCTCCTGGTGTTGGAGCCTGCTGGGATCCCTTGCTGACAGCCTGCCTGTGGACACTGGGCTTCAGCATTAGATGCAAAGGCTGTTTAGTAATATTTATGCTTGCATAAACCAAGTATCCACAATCAATTTACATATTGATTACTATGTATTACTATATATGTGTGTGTGTATATATACACATATAAATATATGTTTGAAATATATGCTATACACACACACACACACACACATATAAATAGCATACAAATCTCCTACTGGATCTGTGATTGAATCTACTACAGTGGGCAAAAGAAGAGAAGATCCAAAGGAGATCTTAAGACAATGATGGTCAGTGATGGAGGAGGAGCATAGGGTTATAATGGCCGCAGGAGACCTTTCCAAATGAGAAAGGCAACACATGAAATGCTGCAGAGAATCCACTAAGTATAGCCTGTAGACTAGCCATTAGGTTTAGCAATTATAAAAACAGGCAACATTTGTTCCAGTAATGTGAGAGAGGAATAATCAGGAAAGAATCCTAGTGGAAATGGCCCAAATAGAAAATGAGAAAAAGAAAGATAAATATATACTAATCTTCCAAATAGCTCAGTTTTGAAGAAAGGCTGGATTAAGAAGTAGCTTCAGGATAATGTTAGTATTCTTTTGTTTGTTTATATTGTGTTAAAGAATAACAATATTTACCCTCTTAATCATTGTTAAGAGTACAGTACAGTAGTGTTAACTCTGTGTATATTATGCAACATCTCTAGATTTTCATGTTGAAAACCTGGAACTCTATATTCATTGAGTCACTACTACCTTTTTGCCCCTCCTTCTAACTCCTGGTAACTACTGTTCTAACTTTCTAAGTGTTTGACTACTTTAAATCCCCCATATAGTGGAATTATGTATATTGTCTTTTTGTTACTGGCTTATTGCACTTAGCATAATGTCTACAAGGTTTATCCATGTTGTAGCATATAAAAGGATTTCCTTCTTTTTTAAGGCTAATATTCCATGGGGTGTGTGTGTGTGTATATATATATGTATGTGATATATATACATATATGTGATAGATATATGATAGATATATTTTATATATATATATATCTCTCACATTTTATTTATCCTTCACCTGTTGATGAACATTTAGGTTGTTACCATCTAGGTTGCTTCTTGGCTACTATAAATAATACTGCAATGAACACAGGTGTGCAAATATCTGTATGAGATCCTGTTTTTGATTATTTTGGATATATTCTCAAAAGTGGAATTTCTATATCATATAGTAATTCTGTTTTTAATTTTTCAGGAATCACCATGCTGTTTTCCACAGCAACTTAACCATTTTATTATACATTCCCACAGATGGTGCACAAGCATTCAATTTTCTCTACATCTTCACTAACACTTCTTATTTCTTGTTTGGGTATTTTCTTAAATAGTGTCTATCATAACAGCTATTAGTTGATATCTCATTGTGGATTTGATTTGCATTTCCCTAATGATTAGAGATGCTGGTCATACTTTCATATGCTTGTTGGCCATTTATATATCTCCTTTGAAGAAATGTCTATTCGAGTCCATTTGTCATTTGCCCATTTTTCAATCAGACCGTGGGAGTTCCTTATATATTCTAGTTGTTAACCCCTTATCAGATACATGGTTTGCAAATATTTTCTCTCATTTCACATGTTGCTATTTCACTGTGTTGATTATTTTCTTTGCTGTGCAGAAGTTTTAAAATTTGATATAGTCCAGTTTATCTATTTTTTACTTTATTCTCTGTGCTTTTGGTGTCATCTCTAAGAAATTATTGCCTAGAGAAATGTCATAAAAATATTTCCTTCATGTATTTTTCTAGGAGCTGTATAGTTTCAAGTCCTACATTTAGGTATTTAATTTGTTTTCAGTTAATTTTTGTCTATGGGTAGATAGGGATCTGAATCCATTCTTTTGCATGTGGATATCTAGTTTGCCCAACGCCGTTGATGGATGAGATCATTTTTTCCTCATTGTGTAGCCTTACAATCTTTCTTCAACAATCATTTGACCATATATATAAGGGTTTATTTCTGGACTATTTATTTTATTTCATTTTCTGTATGTCTGATTTTATGTCAGTACCACACTGTTTTGATTATCTTTGTAGTACAATAACATAAAGGATAGAAATGATAGTGATAGAACAAGAACTTTGTAGTCTTCTAACATTGTCCAGGAGAATGACACCTGCTTCTATGAAACTAAAGATTTTAGGTCTCTGTATAGTATTTTATAGTGTAAGACAAAAAAATCGAAACAGTCCTCAAAAATATTGACTTCCATTTTTTCAATTCTTTGCTCCTCGTGCACCATTCTGAATATAATTTGACATTACATATAGATTATGCTATTGTAAAAGAAAATGCAGCAACTAAAAGATGAAGCTCCTAATCTCCCTGTGTGTTAGCAGCTTTCTCATTATGAATTAACTAATGCAGTATGTTAGCATTCTTTTTTTTTTTTGAGACAGTCTCACTCTGTGGTCCTGGCTGGAGTGCAGTGGTACTATCTCAGCTCACTGCAACCTCCGCCTCCCTGGTTCAAGCAATTCTCCTGCCTCAGCCTCCCAAGTAGCTGGGATTACAGGCACCCGCTACCACCCCAGGCTAATTTTGTATTTTTAATAGAGAAGGGGTTTCACCATGTTAGCCAGGCTGGTCTCAAACTCCCAACCTCAGGTGATCTGTCCGCTTCAGCCTCCCAAAGTGCTGAGATTACAGGCGTGAACCACTGTGCCCAGACTATATTAGCATTCTGGTTAATGTATTTATCTCATGAGTTTGTTTTCCTGCATCACATTATCTTGGGATACACTGACAAATGGAACTCCTAGGTTTACACACCCAAAATCCAGACAATAGTTTCCCTGTCAATTTAGTGCTTTGGGGAACTCTTTGCAGTGACCTGTGAGCTCCTTGAGAGTATATTTCTTTCCTTTAGCTAACTCAATTACTTCTCAATGTTTCTTAAATGAATGAACGAGTGAATGAATGCTCAGTCATCATCTTTAAATGAGCATCCAACTAGACAACATGAATTATATTTGGAAGATTTGGAACTTCTTTAAAGGAGGAATTATTTGACCAAAAGTGTATAATGAAATAAGGTATAAATAATATTAATCTCTTTATTGTCCTGAAACATTTTCCTAGCATCTTGCTTACTTTATGAAGACAATTCTCACAATAAATTAAGCTTTGATATTGATATGATTTGGCTGTGTACCCACCCAAGCTCATCTTGAATTGTGGTTCCCATAATCCCCATGGGAGGGACTCGGTGGGAGGTAATTGAATCATGTGGGCAGTTCCCCCATGTTGTTCTCGCAATAGAGAATAAGTTCTCATGAGATCTGATGGTTTTATAAAGAGCTTACCTCTTAGCTTGATTTTCATTCTTTGTCCTGCCACCCTGTGAAGAGGTGCCTTCCACCATAATTGTTAGTTTCCTGAGGCCTCTCTACCTCTGCACTACTGTGAGTCAATTAAACCCCTTTCCTTTATAAATTACCCAGTCTTGGGTATTTCTTCATAGCAGCATGAGAACAGACTAATACATATACTGTTATCTTGCTACAGTGCTCTGTAGCAAGGCACTAAAGCAGAAGATGGTTTTAGCTATTATTGTAGGCTATGATGCCACCCTCTTCAAGTTTATAGACTCTAATCCCCCATGGGTTGTTGGAGACAGTCAGGAACTGATGGGTTAGGCATATGAGGAAAAGATGTTTACCTGAGCTTGGCTATTGTGGGGACTGATTGATTTCCAGACAATAAAATAGTTTACTCTTATCATTTTCATCTTTCACAAATAATATTAGTTACTAGTTATTTCTTAAAAATACATCCTCCCAAATACTACTCTGAATTTTTAAAATATTTCAGAGTAATATCAAATTACATTTCTGAGTAGCTAAAATGATAACCCACTTAGTGAGTGAGCTTCCTTAGGTATCATGACCACAGGCAAGGGAATTTTTTAATTTAACTTTTAAAAGTAACAATAGAAAACAGTGGCTTTATGGTAATAAAATCTATTTAATATACTACATCTTTAATACAAAACTAGTATTAACTAGGATTATGGATGTATTTTCCAACTCTTTAGAAAATATTTCAAGTGCACACATATCTTAGAAACCTTGGTCAACTTGGATTGAATGAAGTATATAGATTAGGCTTTCTAAATTTCTCTGGTTTAGTTAGTGTATGCAAACTAAGTTGGTGTAGCTGAATTAATCACAAGTTCAAGCTAATTCTTTTTGCATCCTTATTAATCGGGCTAGAGTTTCTGTTTTGTGAATGTAAACAGAGAAAGGTCAACAATGTCGCTAGGGGCATGTTCTAGGGCATGGGAATTAAGTGAAAAGTCATCCTTCATTCCCTTGCTGAACTACAAAAGCCTCAATCCTCAATTCTGAGTTTTAGATAATGTGGAATGTGCTGTATTCACAGAGCATATTGTTTCTGAGCAACAATGAAGGTCATTTATTACAGGAATGTCAGCCAACTCTGCAATGATTCTTTGATTAGTGAAAAGTGGGTTTGCATGTTATGCCTTAGGATGTTTCTTTACTGGTTGTTTTTGTTTTGGGTTTTTTGTTTGTTTCCTCCAAAAGGATTTTGTGGATTTTACTAATTGTCTCCATGAGAATTTTTGGCAAGAGATTTGCTACATGATGTGCCAAAGGTGGTCCACAATAAAGCATAAAGTTTAAATTAATACACAAAGTTTGCATCTTTCTCTATGGGATAACTGTTATACTCCTTCAGGAGCCTTCATTAAAGACAGAAGAGTAAGTTGCATAGAGCTCTTATTGTATTTTAAACTTAAAAACTACTTCAAGCCCCATATAGGGCCCATCTTGCTCTCTTAGATACATCAAAACAACAGTTACTTCTTTCTTCCAAGTAACACAAGGCTTCATTGGATCAGCCAAAAGAATTTCAGGTGAAGGCACTCCTCGGCTCCAAATCTGTGTTGTAGCTTTAGATGATGTGTTTCACTGGATCGAATAATTAGGTGTGACAACTAAGCAATACTGTCTGCCTCTTGAACTAGGATGTAATTGATACCCTTCTCATTTCTGATATTTTGTGTTTTTACCCAATTTTCTGATATTCCAAGTATTTCGCAGGTCCCAGGATGGAGAAACAATACCTAAGGTCTCCCAGGGCATGGGAAGACCAGGTTCTCACTTGTTCATTCATTCATTTGTTCAACTATTGAACGAATTGAACCAATATTTATTGACCCCTTCTTCAAGATAGTCACTGTACTAGATGTTTGAAGTAGAGCTATGGGTACAAAACAAACAAACAAAAAAACAAACAAAAACAAGCCAGAAATTGTTCCTATCCTCTTGAAGCTTATAAATTAAGTTTCACAATGAGAACACATGGACACAGGGAGGAACAAGACACATTGGGGCCTGTTGGTGGGGTGGGGAGGTAGAGTATCAGGATAAATAGCTAATGTATATGGGATTTAATACTTAGGTGATGGGTTGATAGGTGCAGCAAACCACTATGGCACATGTTTACCTATGTAACAAACCTGCACACGGTGCACATGTATACTGGAACTTAAAATAATTAACAGGTTCACGTGGCAAAAACCACAATTATTTTTATACCAATGTAATAACATATCCTTTCCCAAAGGGATCCTTTTTTCTTGGAGTTCTCAGCTCCGTCTAACCCCAATGGGTTCCTCAATTTTGCCAAAAGCATGCTTCCCTGGCATCCCCAACACCAGTAAGCACAACACAATAAAGATGATTCTACTGTCCCATGGAAATGAGCTGTCCTGTCACTTTATATATTGCTTATCCAATTGTTCTTCCAGATCCCGGAATAGTTTCCACAATTGAAACAAAGACTTGCCCTCTTCTCTAAATAAATCTTGTGTTGCCCTGAGTATTTACTATCCCCAATTATTCCATGAAGCCAATAATCCAAAAGTTAGGTCCTATTCTTTCCCCACCTTCTAAAAGATTCTGGCTAACCTTTCATCTTGTAGCAGCAGCAGCAGCAGCAGCAAACAGCTATTGCCCATTTGTGATGGAACTGTCACTATTGGGATACAAAAACAGAAACCGTCGCTTCTCTCATGGAGGGGTTTATAGCTGAGCTGTCCCTGCTGCGTCATCTACCATTGCTCTTGCTTTATTCCCTCTCACATACTGAGGTCTAGAGCTTATGGATGCTCTGGCTGCCACTCCCACTAGGGTCTTATAGTTCAACTGATTACTGGAATTTAGACACTTTATCCCAAGGTTCTACTCTGGGGACATATCTGAACTCAGAAACTTTAGCAGTCAGATTGGCAATCGAGAATAGATGAACTCATGTGCAACCGGCCAAGGGTTATTCCTGCAGGGCTCACACTAAGACATTTGGGTAATTGACTCACTTGTCAGAGGTTTTAGGAGTGGCATACTGGGCTGTGGGTAGGTCATCTGTATCACCCTTCTACCAAAAGCAAGTCTGAAGTACTTACTTATTCAGTGTCTACCTGGAGCCAGGCTCAGTGCTGAGAGTTCAACATTAGTACCAATTCCCATGAACAAATTTCCCTACAGGACAGATATAGAAAAGCTTTTGTGGACCAAGGAAATGAATCTAAGATTCCCACCTGCTTCAGCTTTCTAACTGTGGCTCTAATTCCCTGATGGGGCAGATTTGCTACCCTGAAATCAGCCCATTTGGCTGGGACTTGTCTAATCTGGCTGGTTCTTGTTTAATCTTCCTGGTCCTTACAGGTCCCTACTTCAAGACTGAATACTGTTTCCCAATATCCCAGGACATTCTCAAAGACCCTACTTTTATTAGGACAGACTCTGTGAGCTCTGTTGCTGTAGTTTACCTGGCTGAAAATACCACTGTCACCTGGAAACCACCACTGACTCCACCCAACAGCTCTACCTCCTTAGAGGATGATGATGTGAATAATATTGATGAGATCCACCAGTTTTGAATGTCTGTTACTTAGCAGACTACATACTCAGATCTTTAAATTTAGCAGGTAATTTATTCCTTACAAAATTATATGATATTGGCATTGTCATCTCTAGTTTACGTGAGATGAGAAAAATGAGACTCATAAAGGGTAAGCCATTTGCTCATGGTCTATGACTAGAAACTCAGGTTAGCTTACCTAAAGTCTGTGTTCTCACCTGTAGGAAATATCATAATATAAATCTCCTTTAGGGGATTGGCCTTTCTGATTTAGGGTAAACTATCAAGCCAATTATCCTGGGTCTCTGACAGTTTTTAACTGAGACTTGCATCCTGGAAAATCTCTTAGTCTCACAAAAACCAAGACTGTTGGCCACTCTTTTGCCTGTCAGAAGCCTTAGAGGCTTCCGGCCCGTCAATCTCAAGAGTTACACAATTTTGAGACAACTTTGAGAAGTAAACTTTAGGTTGCCTCAGTAAGAAAACAGAGAAGTATTGGAAAGCAATGCCCATTTACTCCCTTTTTTCTTTGCACTGTTTGTTTCTTCAGTAATGAACAGAAGATAAAGCAATATTCAGCGGGGCCCTAGTTGTCACTCTTGTCAGCCTTCACATATGAATCAGTCCTTGATAAAGTGGCCCACCTTACCTTTTCTAGTCCTTTGTTTTGTCCCTTGCTAGGAAAGGGTTCTGAAATGCTTTTCTGTGGATGCCTTTGCTGTGGATGCCTCAGAGCTCACCTGCTCCTGGTAGAGCTCAAGTATCAATGTGTCATCTGGTCGAGAGTGGAGATTTTTCCAGAAAACAATTGAAGCTAAGCCTCAGAGTCCCTCACTCACCTGAGTCTCTTCAAAGTCCTAGAGAAAGACTTCAACAATATGTTCACATGACAGAACATTTCTTTTTTAAGATTTATAAAAGTAAGACATTTAACCTCAAACTGATTAAGATCGATGTCTCTTTCTATGCCTAATACTCGTCCATCATGCTTCATCTTCAGTGCTTGGCTTTCACAAGGCTCTCTCTTTTGGGATCTCGAGAAGGAGGCTAAGTTGAAAATGTGCCATATTATGTAAAATTTGGAAGGGTGTTTTGGAAAGTTTCAATAAAACAAATGAAAATTACAGATAGCATATTTGGCTTTATATTTCATCTTCAAGATTTAAATATTAATCAATTTTTTAAAACTCAGATAAAAGTTAATGGAATCAAAAATATAGGCAAGAAAATCAAGAGGAAATCATTCTGCAATGAGAGATAAATTGTTGCAAAACAAAAACTCACATAATATCAAAAGCAGTAATTCTTTATACAAAAAGATGATTTTCAAATGGAAATCATAAGGAGGTATTTAGTTTATTTGAGAATCCAGTTAATGAAAAAGAGCAAGTCATATTTAAATACTGGGAAAAAGAAGATTTAAATTACCTGTTAATTTGACCAACCTGAATAGAGACAATGATAATAAAATACTCAAATACTGCAACAAAGACATTGACAAACTGGTTAATGCCATTGGTCAATTCAAAGACCTTTGAAGGGCATTGCAGGAGAAAACTTGAAATGCTGTGAAGTCGCTAAGCTAATACATGAAAGACATTTTAATAGAGGTTTTCACAATTTTGACAAGCATCTTAAATGTTCACATGATATTATGAATACCAAAATAGGAATCAAATATATTTTCAAAATTACCAATAAAAAATACAAATTTATACAGCCATACTAATTATTTTTTTCTTTTCCCTTTAAGAAAATGTTATATAATTGTTACATGAAGAAGTGAACAAAGAGTATGCGGGGAAACATGTTTATAAAAATACTATAGAGGTGAATTCATAAGTTAATTAATTAAAAATAATTATTGGCCCCATGCAGTGGCTCATGCCTGTAATCCCAGCCTTTTGGGAGGCTGAGGCGGGCGGATCATGAGGTCAAGAGATTGAAACCATCCTGGCCAACATGGTAAAACCCCATCCCTACTAAAAATACAAAAATCAGCTGCACGTGGTGGCACACACCTGTAGTCCCAGCTACTTGGGAGGCTGAAGCAGGAGACTTGCTTGAATCTGGGAGGTGGAGGTTGGAGTGAGCCAAGATCACGCTGCAGCACTCCAGCCTGGAGACAGAGCGAGACTCCATAAAAAAATTAATAATAATAATAATTTTCTGAATTTGGGGATTTGTGATATTTTTCAGCTTTTTGAAATATAATTTGCTTAACTTTTTTCTTCATTCTAAATATTTGTTTTCCTACATAATTCCATAATCTTATTCTAACTTGAAGAGGGTATGCCCAATAGTTTAAGTTCCAGATCTCAAAGAACATAGACTTGCTTTTCCCTTACACAAAATGTAGGGGAAAGTACTCACTGAGCTCAGTAAATTCAATCAACCAAGCTGGCCTGGGGTGCCATTGCGTGCATAGTCAGAATTTATCTTATATCACTAAAACTCCTACCTCCTATTTTAGGCAGTAGCTTGTAATTGAAATGCTCAGAACTTTCCTGTTTTCAGCACAGAAATCAGAGAGTCTCCAAAGCAAATCTGAAAATATCCTTATTGGTTCAGAAGAATCCACCACTTCTTTTTCCAAAGTACATATTAGTATCTGCTGTTTTTTTCCTGTAAATTTTTAGCCTAAATATAACAGAGCCCCAATAGATATTCAATCACATATTAATTATTTGCATGTATTTAAAAGATTCAACAGTAAGTAAAGTTTCATGAATTTAATCAGAATGATTTTCTAGAACCACCTGATTTCGCTTTATTTATTATAGGGATTTTATTGGAGTCAAGACAGCCAGCAGCATTACAACTCAAAGAACCCTAAACATAACATATCAAATAGGCTCAACAGGACTACTGCATTTCATCCATCTCAGGCCATCTGGTTCTTCATTAGCGTAAATTCTACTCATTATCTATAGCAACAAGGATTGTGGCAAAACTAGATTCTATTGTGTGAAAAAGTGAGGTAAATTAAAGACACCATGAATCAGTTTATTTGAAATAATTTCAACCTTTTCTGGAGATATCTGGTTACTTACTGGTATGAACAATCAAGTTTGTTTAAAACATCTTATTTATTAGAAACAGCAGAAGTTTCACAACATTCAACAATGCTCAAGTTATGACTTAAAATCCTGATATTTATCCCAAATGAATGACTGATGACTTTAGAAAGATAATGGTAGAATGAAAATGGTAGAGGAGTCATGCCTCAGGATAGGAGACTATACTTTCAAGAATAAATGTTTTAGTACACAAAATTTATGTCAGGAAACAAAGTCAATCATAAAATATTTAAAGCAGTCATTGGTCTTAAGGTGGCTGGATTTAAACATTGGAAGCACTGGACTGGGAATCAGACAGATTTCGGTTCAAAAGCCATCTAACATGGGCAGATATTGAACCAGCTCAGCCTAACTTTCTTCATGTGTAAAAATGGCATAATAATACTGACCTCATAAGGCTATTGAGACAGTAAATGAAAAAAATGGACTTAATGTACTTAAAGAATGTACTTAATACTTACCAATAACTGGAAGATATTTTCAACTTGTTCAAATAAGATTTAGACAATTTTTACAAATAAGAGGGTCTATATGTTATCTATGGAAAATAACTTCTATTGCGTATTATACTTTGTTTGCCAATGTACAAGGTTATAAATGTACAACTTTTAAATAATTAGGATCATTTTAAGTAATTAGGATGAAACTTTTTGGAGAATTTTTTTTCAAATATAATTGTCAGGGAATAACTTCAACCTCATAGAGGAAGAGGAGAAATAGATTACAACCATTCCATAAATGCCAAACGTACACAAGACAGTTTATTACTCATAGCACAGCCAATGGCAGGGGCATTAGCACAGTGGTCCAGATCCCTGTCTCCAAATCCCATGGGCCCAGATGGATGCTACACATACAGTGGGTTGTGCTGCAGCAGAGGAACCCAGCGCCAAGGCTCTAGTAGTTACTGAATAAACAGCAAACAAACCAGTCCCCCTCCACTAGGGAGTAAGCAGTTACACAGCGGGACAGAGTAAGCAGTTACATAGCGGGGACGCTGTGGTAACACTGACTTGCTTAGGGGTCCTTGTGACTATGAAGACTACTCACTATCAGGAGATGGATACACCTTGCAGTTTATACACATGGTAAGAACATGCAGGGATGCTCAGGGACCATGTCCATCTGCTTCCCTTAACAATGTTAATGTCAATAAAGAAAAATCTCTTCCTTTGAAGTTCAATAGTAACTATAGATGCTGCTATTCACATACTCCTATTCTGATTCTGATTCAATCTGGAGAGCCAAAATCTACAACATTCCACTTTAAAAATTGAAGTTTCCAAAATGGTGAAGAAACTGCTTCTTCTCTTCCCACTTAACCAGAATTATCTAGCTAAGTAGCCTTTACAATTTAGCAGAATATTTCAAACTGGAATAAAATTATGTGATACAAGCATTTCATTTGGGGTGCCATGTTACTTTTTAGCATCTACATATATTTTTTTTTCAGATAAATTTCCACCTCCATCTTCTACTCAGCCATAGGAGGACATACTAAGGGATAACAAAAACATACAAAAATCTAGTAACAACCTACAAAGTATTAGCAGTTCTAAAACGAGTAGGTTGATTTTAGGTTCTCCCATTGCCCAGAACTTAGTAAGTTGTTGACAACCAGAAAACATCATTTTTTGTTTTGTTTTTGTGGTTTTTTTTCTGCAAAGGTACAAGACAACACGATTTTAAACTTCTACAAAGCAGAAAATTAAAAAGAGTTTGTAGGATTATGCTAAACACCACTTAACACCATAGATTCTCAAAAGATCAACTGCCTGATACGATGTTAAATATACTTGAATGTAGTCCCACATCTCTGGGCCACTTTGCCAAGTTTCCGTCGGATGTGATTTGCAACAAGCAACATATTAAACCCCCATAAATAGTCATTATGATGTAAACACTGAACATTCCTTATTGTAGCAGTGAAAGCAGCCTCTCTAAAATATATAAAACAGAAAACAAATCCTTAAATCCTATCTCAGGGCAGAAGGTGGATTTGAATTTGAAGAGATGCCAAATGGTAATTTTGGGCACAAATATTTCAGACAAAGCTGATCTATTATGAGTAATAACAGCATATGTTAGTTTCTAAGTCAGTTTGCATATGTCACAGGAAGCACACCCAATTAGCATGTGAGGCCATTTGCACTTCAGCAAAGTTATTAACAGTAAATCATAACAAAGTAGGTATGTTAGAATTACACATACTATTTGAAATATACATGAAAATCTCACACAAAAGCAGTAAAAGAGAGCAAAAGAGTATCTTGAATGAATTAAATCAGCAAATTAGCTTTATTTCTATTCATTCCCCTCTTATTACTGTTATTATTTCTGTTTTC
This sequence comes from Cacajao melanocephalus, assembly GCA_963573385.1. Lineage (NCBI taxonomy): Eukaryota > Metazoa > Chordata > Mammalia > Primates > Pitheciidae > Cacajao > Cacajao melanocephalus. The sequence goes on from CAUYLG010017023.1 coordinate 29,097, forward strand.
TTTTCACTAGGCAGTTGCTATGGCTTTTGACAGTTTCCTTTTAGCTAGCAGCCTGGGAGGATTAAAGAAGACATTTGGCCTTTATGGTTTTCTGTGTCTGAATGTGTATGTCCTGAGGAGAAAAGGAACTGTGCAAGAAGCTATTAAGCACCAATGAGCGAGCACGGATTTGGAATGTCTGAGTTATGTTCACTGAAACAGATGTTGTGTCCCAGAATTCCCTGAGCTGCCTCGGGCTTTTGCTGGTGTCAACCCTGTGGTAAATGGGTTTTCATAATGAATTTACTGTTAATTCTCTCTCACACACAAACCATTAGAATCACATTAAAGAGCTGACTAAATGCCACCAAGGCTCGGAGCATGACTGTCTTTTGTTCACTTCTGAAGAAGCTCTGAAGAGTCCAGAATCTCAACTCAATCATTCATGATCATCTGGGGAGAGTAACGCCTCCCAGTGGCTGGAGAGGGGCAGAAACATTTACGGAAGTTCCCAGACCCCGATCACCAGGACAAGACTCTGATACTTTTCCAGATAATCACAATAAAAATTATGGCTCTTGATACCAAATGTGGAGTATTTTAGTGAACTGACTCAATTTTAAAATTATTTTGTTTAGACATTTCTCTCTTTAAAAATGTTTTAGTAAATGAAAGGATCAGAAAGCTGTGGTTGAAATAAATGAAGTATTCCAGATGAACCACTAATCATGGGTGGAACATCTAGAGAATACAACAGTTGAGTATTTGTGCTCTGAAAATAAGAATAAAAGCAACAGGGAGAGTCATGAAGATTCAGACAGAAACAAGGATGGAACAGAGCACTAACAAAGGAGGCACCTGAAGTGCGATCTGTTTTTCAGAAAATTGCAGTGCCACTAGTACTGCTAAAATAACAACAAAAACAATAGGAGTTACTATTGGTTGGCACCTATGTTTCAAGCACTATATTAAATTTTTTTTTACATATTACCTCATCTCTTCCTCATATAAATGACAAGAATAAAAGCCCCGCTGCCTTTTGTAAATGTTTCCTCTGTACCAATCCCTGTTCTCACCCTTCTGTCCCCCTGTAGTACTCACTGTCCCCAAGCCATGCTGTGGTCCTTTCAGCATTTGAACAGCTGAGCGCCTTCCTGCTTCTGAGATTGTGTGCATGAAATTTCCTTCCTTGGAGTCCTCACATGCTTGCTTTCTCTACCCTAACTTTGCTTTTGTGTTTGGGTGTCTTCCTCTTATCCATGGTGTCTCACTTTTAAACTTCCTGCTCCAAAAAGCCTTCTTGAGCAGCTTACCCGTAGTAAGTTCCCAACTGTCTCACCCAATCGCTCCTCTACCTCCCTATTGGCTATGTTATTCTCTACCACGGTGGTACCTTACTTATTTCTCCAGGGCACTTTCTCAATGTATAAACATTTATTTGCATGTCTATTTACCTTGTAACGTCTCTCCATCTCTGTATTAAAACATCAAAGGTCAGTTTGAGTTCCTTTTCATTCAGCTATCTATACTCAGCACATAGCAAAGTAGTAGATACTCAATAAATATTTATTACACAAAAGAATGTGCTAAGTGCCTTACATCAATTCTCTCATTTAACAAATAATCTTCCCATGAGTTTTCTGAGGTTGATGGGCTCTTAGCCATATAGGTAGTAAATACCTAAGGTAAGATCCAAAACCATTTCAGTAGGACTTCAGAGCTTTGATTATTACCGTTATACTACCATTTTACAGATCTGATAGTTTTGTTTTCTTCCTTTTCTTTCTTTTTTTCTCTTTCTTTCTTCTTTCTTTGTTTCTTTCTTCCTTTCTTTCTTACTTTTTCTTTCTTTCTTTCCTTTCTTTTTTTTTTTTTTCAGAGTCTTGCTCTGTTGCCCAGGCTGGAGTGCAATGGCTCAATACCAGCTCACTGCAACCTCCACCTCCCAGGTTAAAGTGATTCTCCCGCCTAAGCCTCCCGAGTAGCTGGGAGTACAGGCCTGTGCCACCACTCCCTGCAAATTTTTGTAGTTTTAGTAGAGACGAGGTTTCACCATGTTGGCCAGGCTGGTTGTGGAACTCCTGACCTCAAGTGATCTGCCAGCCATGGCCTCTCAAAGTGCTGGGATTACAGGTATGAGCCACTGTGCCCAGCCCATGATAGATTCTTAATATCAGTTTGATATAGACTTCTTGGGACTATTTTTTCAGGAACCCATCACGATCTTGGCCAATGCACATCCTTTTGTGTGGCTTTAGTACTGCTTTTCTCAAGTATCTATCAGCTACCTTCAGTTTAGCAGCTCTGCAATTTACAGCCAAGTAGATTAAGAAAAGAAAAGGCAAAAGCCCTCCTAGTAGATATGGAGCTCTCACTGTTCTAATAAGGAATAAAAATATCATCCTGTTCTAAGTTCGCTGCTATGGGAAAAGTGTGCAGAAAAGATTCTTAAACACACTCTTGTCTCTTTGGATGATCCAAGATTTTTCTCTTTGTATTTGCCATTATGCTTTGAAAACCAATGTTTTCTAGCCCTACAAATCATGACTTTTAGTAATTTACCTCAGATACAAACCACTTGTATGGATGGGAAAAAGCACATTCTGTTTTTGCTTTAGTAAAATTGTTTATACATTCAACAATTTTCGCCCATAGAATAGGTAGTTATATATAGAGATACATATAGAAAAAAATGTAGATTTTCCTGAAGTGATCAAAAAAGTGTGCCCAGATGCTTAGACATTCTTAAGCAATGTTTAAGACAAATTAGGAGTTATACTTTCTACCTATTTAGTGGTGTTAAGTATCAAATCTTACAACTTCTAAAGCACTTAAAATAGTGCTGACACACAGTAAATAATCAAGAATGATAATTTATATTTTACTTTTAAATATTTTATACATTTTGCTATAAAATGCATCAATCACATGTATCTAATAACCTAGAAATATGTTCATTTTGTTATATTTTCAATTACCTATGACTTTCAATATTTAATTTGCCTTCTCTTGAAGTTGGTTAAGAGGAAAGAGAGAATTATCTCTGGTCAAGTTAAATTGCTAATTTAACAATGCCTTGCATAAGCTGTTTCCTTTTATTAAATTATTATCTTTCAATTTATTATCATACTTAATGTATCTTTCAATTTATTATCATAGAAAGAAGTGGGATGCAGTATAGATATCCTGGAAAAAGAATATTGCTAAGAAATCTGTGGGATAGGGCAGAGACAACTAATTGTTTAGGTCATAGATTGGGAAGGGGGAGTTATCAGCTAAGCAAGGGAATTATCAGGTAACGAAGGAAGGCAGAAAAAGACTCTTCTGGGCAGTGAGCAAGCTCCTCCACTTACACTCCCTTCCCCTCCAGTTTTGTGTTGGCACCTACTTCTTCCAACTCTGAATTGCTGTCAGGGGCTGCAACTGGCTGAAATAAGAAGTTGATGTCTGAGTTGTGAGATATAGCTGGATATCAGGACTTTATCTACATCTATAGCTTTTGTCCATTCAACAAGCGTGAAGGGCAAACTGCCATGTTCCAGGAACTGCTATTTTAGGAACTGACAATAAAGCATTGTGCATAGCAGATCTGCCTTCATAGAACTTGCTTTTTGGTAGGAAAGATAAATGATAAACAAAGAGACAGGTGATAGATAGATAATGAATGAAGAGGCAGGTAGATAGATAGACAGAGACATATAGAATGATTATGTTATTAATAATATCACATTGAATATGTGATATTGAATGAACCATTATGAAAGCATCAGGAAAATGGTTACAGAGAGCCTGGATGTCATTCTGGATATAGGGTTTTCTGTGAAGTGCTCTCTTGCAGGGCGACAGAAGAAATCTTACTATAGTTGGGGAGCAAGCCATGTGACTTTCTTGGGGAAGACCTGCTTCTCTGGACCAGATACTTTCATGAAGGAGAAATAAAGACACATCTTGTTTTAGCCACTTTTTTTCTGTGGCAGTAGAGAGAGGGACTTCTACTTAGAGCTAAACCTACTCCTAACTAAAAGAATGTTTCCTTCTAACTTTTAGTATGTAGCAGGTTAATAGCCACAAATTTCTCCCATTCTAATAAACATGTTCCTTTAAAGTGCAACTCTGCAATTCTTCCCACCCAGAGAGGTACATCTCTGTATCCCCTTAAATCACTGGACTTGTGTGTAACTTGGTTTGATCAATAGAATATGGCAGAAATGACATTCATGAGTGCCAGAGAGTGGGCCTCAAAATGTTTTTCAGCTTCTCCATTTTCTCTCTTGTGGTGAAAAACCTAAGATAAAAGGCCACATGGAGAGAAACTTCCAGCAACCTTCACCAACACAGCTGAGCCCGTCTCTAGCCAATCCTTCAGCTGCATGTAACTACAAGAATGTGCATGGGTGAGATTCCAGGAAACAAGTCAGCCAAACTACAGAATTCTGAAAGATAATACACTGCCAATTTTAAAGCTACTAAGTTTTGGGGTGGTTTATTACACAGCCATAGATAAGTGATACACAAACTGGTATTGGTGTGGGGAGCTGACACAAAAACCAAAGACAATGTGGCATTAGTTTTTCTCTTGGGCAGCAGGCAAAGGCTGGAAGAGCAGTGAAGAAGTGCTATTGGAGACAACTAGAAAAGCAACTCAGTTACGTAGTGGAAGAACAACAGAGAAAATACAGCCTGCAGAAATTTGAAATATAGAAAATGAATGTGTGGATCTGTAAAGAGAGTGTCAGGCAGTGTTGAAAGTGCTTTTTAAGCTGCATCTGATAAGTTGAGAGGAGAGAGATGAGTTGAAGACTGGACTGTTCAGTTTGAAAGAAGAATTTAGAAGAAACATGGAAGAGCTAGAAATTGCTGCGCTGAAAGATAAATCGTATTCACATGTCCATCCTGTAGAAGATTCTCAGTGTAAGAAATGATCTTAGGAAAGACCATTTATCGTAAGTACTTATTTAAGTATGTAGTTGTAAAACCCTTTAAAATCTGGGAAAGACTTAAACATGGTATCTGGCTAGTAGGCTCTTGATCTCACCACTCTTAGAGTCAAAAAGACTTGTAAGAATCAAAAGTGTGGTGGGTAACAGCAGTTTTATATACCCAAAGTAGACACAGAACAGTCCTAAAAAGAATTGTGGATACCACTTTGGGGCATGGCATCAACTCTGGTAAAATTTGCAACAATTTTCAGAGAATGGTACTGACAGGCCCTGCCTCTTTGGGCCAAAAAAACAGAAACAGAAAATTAAAAAGGCCTCTGGGTCTTGAAGTTTCTGTGAAAAAGAAGCAGCTATTTCTGAGCAAAAAGTGAAGACATCTTAGAGAACAGAAACAAAAGGCCAAGTACTGTAGCCAGATCCAAGATCTGTTACTTGTTACAAGATCCAGTAACAATGGATTCAAGAATCACTCCCAGGTTGTAGAAATGGGATTTAACCAAATAACATCCCTGGCCCACAAAAAAGGGAAAACGAGTGCCCTACTGTTTTTCAGAATTGCCACCAAATTGAGACTGCTTCTCTTTTTACTCTTTTTAAAAATGTATTATTATTTTAGAGTAGTTTTATATTTATAGAAAAGCTGCAGAGATGATAGAGTTCCCATATACTCTTCACCTAGCTTCTCTACTAACATTTTACATAATCAAGAAGCATTTGTCACAACTAATGAGCCAAACTGTATAGTTTATTCCAATTTCACTACATTTTCTCTTTTTTTCTATTTCAGGATACCCTGTAGAATACCACAATACCTTTAATCTTCATGTCTCCTAGCCTCCTCTGGTCTGGGCAATATTTTACTTCATTTTATTATTTTGCATTTTATAGCATAGACAATTTTGAGGTATATCTGCCAGGCATTTGGGACACATTAAAGGTATTTGTCTCTCCACCTGCGTTTTCTTGATTTTTTTTTTTTTATGGTTAGACTGCTCCAGTCCTAGAATCATTTTTCTCCAAGGAGTCCTGCTCCCTTCTCTTGGATAATAGTGTTAGAAACCAAAATCTGGGAGCTGGGTGTGCTCATTGCTCCATTCTTAATATTTTAAAGGGAGTGTCTACTGTGGTGATTCTGTCCTTGTCTCACCAAGCGTGTTGAAGATCACTTGTTTTTTGAAATGGTTTGGCTCTGTGTTCCCACCCAGATTTCATGTTGAATTATAATCCTCAATGCTGGATGTCGGACCTGGCAGGAAGTGACTGGATCATGGGAGTGGTATCTAATGTTCAGCACCAGCCCCCTAGTGCTATCTCCTGATAGAGTTCTCATGATATCTGGTTGTTTAACAGTGTGTAGTACCTCCCGCTTTGCTCTTTTCCTTCTGCTCCAGCCATCCAGGGCATGCCTCCTTCCTCCTCACCTTCCCCCATGATTGTAAGTTTCCCAAGGTTTCCCCACCTGTACTTTCGCTATAGCACGTGGTACTGTGAGCCAATCAAGCCTCTTTTCTTTATAGATTACCCAGTCTCAGGTAGTTCTTTACAACAATGGGGGAATTAACTAATACACGTTTCTAGTTCACATATCTCATCATCAAGAGAAGCTACATGTGAGGAGCCTCATCCATACCCAACCAGATGCTGAGCACGGGGTCCTAGACTTAAAGCCTGGTGCTGTAATTGGGGTGAGACTTTGAAGCTCCTGAATGGGCTAAGTATACTTTATATATAGAAAATCATTTAGTGGAATCTTACATCTGTGCCTTTGCAAAGTGGCTTTGCTGCTTCTCCTACACAGAAGCACAGTCTACTTCTCTACCCTCTTGAAACTGGACTAGCCTGTGGTGGAAGAAATGTGGTGAAAGTGACATTCTTAAATTTTTTAGCTTAGGCCCAAGAGGCCTTGCAACTTCACTTTCATTCTCTCACAATTCTGTGGCATCCAGGCTTTTGAAGAAGCCCCCCAAAAAAGATCATATAAACAAAGGGAACTCAGTCATCTCTGCTGTCCCAGATGAGCTCAGATCCCAGCTGATTCAGCAGCTGAATGCAGCAACATGAGTGAGCCCAGAAGCAACCAGTGAACCTCAAAATCATGAGAAATAATAAATACGTTTTAGAGTAGTTTGTTAAGAAGAAATGGATAATTCATACAGTATAATAATTGACTGTTATAAAGGCCGTTACTCTATTAATCTAAATCTACTTTTCCATAAGTCCCATTTACCCATGTCTGGGTTCTTGATAGGCAATAATATATGGCAAATTGTGATTATGAGTTAATAGCTTTATTTTCCTTTATCATATTAGAGTCTCCTTACAATGACATATTGAATTAATGCTTTAACTATGAAAGAGAGTTTTATCAGTAGAAATTTTGAGAGCTGTCACAAATTGACAAGAGATTTGGAGAATCAAAGCTTCTCCTTACCTTTCAGATGGCATCTTAGAAATGCCTGCTTACTTTATCTGAAAGTAGAGATTAGTTCTCTAGGAGTCAAGCTAGGTAACTGCAGTGTAATTATGATTAAAAACTGGCAGGTTTAAAGTGATCAATAGGGGCAGCAGATTTTTCATGAGTCCAGTTCTATTTACCTCTTCAGATTTGCTTCAAATCACTTACTGTTCCCCTGTCCCAATCATGCTAGCCTTCTCGGTCTCTTGAAAATGCCAGTCTCTTTTCTGTAGTTGATTTCTAGGTTTTTAATACTGTTAAATATTTTTTTTATTTTGATTGATTGATCATTTCATTCATCCCTTCAACAAATACATAAGAAATATAACATTTAAAGGACCAGGAATACACCAATGATTACTAGATGGCCAGTACTTTTAGAAGTATATAAGTAAATAATTATGATAAAATATGGTGAGTATATAACATTAGAAGAAAGAATGAGATGTTAGCAAAACATAGGTATGCATCTAACTTTAACTGGGTCAATTTTAATAAAGAATATGACTCAATTTTTTGAAGTTTGAATACTCCTGACAACCTTTAAGCTTCACACCTCTCTCTTTCCCTTCTGCCCCACATTTGAGCAAGCTCATAAGAAAGCTAGGATGCTTTCTCCTTTGGTGCAGTAAAGTTCAAAACACTTGAGGGACTTTCCTTCAAGCTTCATCCCCTAACCACCATAAAAAGCTTAATCTAGTCTCTTTTCCTTGTTTTTCAAGTAACTTTTAGACTAGCTTAAGTAACATGCCCAGTTCTTACCAGAAGGCCAAATTATGTAAGTTAATGAAACTTTCCATACCCTTTTAGTGCCTTTGTGGCATCATCAGTCTCAAACCAAACTTTGGGTGGAGGTACCTGTCTCAGACACTCTAAAAAGTGACCACAAAATAAGTGATCATAGACAGTAGCTTTAATGGCATCTTAAACTGTGGGCACATAATATGTGGGATTATAGTTCTTTTTTTTCCCTGTTTTTCCCACAAGTATCTAACATCCATAAGGGCAAATAATTATTCATTCTTGTGCCTGTTTCAACCAGCGTGGTGCCTAGCTCATAAGAGATGTTCAATTTTCTTGATACATAAGTGATTGCTAGAAGCCAAAGGAATATGATTTATGAAAAAGAGTGGTCAAGAATATGAAATAAAACAAAATCAGTAAGAAGAGGGCTGGTAGACTATAGTCACATCCAGTCTAGTAAAAGAGATTTAAGGCATTTGGGAAAGAAAACTAACTGATAGAGCTGTGCCTTGAAAAATACAATAGTAGTTTTTTATTTTTTTTAATGAAACTAAATTAACAAACAAGGTTAAAGGAAACAGAGTAGCAGATTGACCTTGATTAGAAAAGAAGGACAATTCCACCAACTGTTTCAAAAAATACAAGTACATATGTATTTGGGTGTATATATCTTTAGGTGGCCACAGAATGACTAGAAAGTTGAGGAAGAAAATGCATAATGGCTTCCTAAAGATACAGACAAGGTTATCTGTGGAAGGCCCTTAGAAACAGGACTTAGAAAGGAGATTAAAGATGTAGTTGCAGCTTGGAAGACTGGAAAGTGGAAATGGTAGAGTTACTAAGCACAGAGAGGTGAAAGCGTTGTCAGCATTAAAGGTTCACTCTACGATAGAGAGAAGGAATTTTCAGGAACACCAAACTGCAGAAATGGAATCACCTTCCAGCCACTTCATCTGGATACCAAACAATTGAGTCTACATACCACAAGAGTTGGAATCCTGAATCTCAAGAACAGAAATATCAAATTCGCCCCCATTTTTACTGATGCTGCAAGTAATTTTTCTAACAATTGTTGTGTCCTATTTTTTTTTTTAATTCTCTCTCTTTCCTTCACATTGCTGTTGACCTGGGTGGCTTGCCCTAGGCAAGTGTTGCGTGAGAGGCACAGTGAAGTCCCCACACAGCTCTTCTACAACTTGGGCTACAGAATTTCGTTACCTAATGTGCACTTTAGAACAATTTCTGATTTCTGTTTTGGATTGTGAGATGGAGCCCAAATATATATTTTATTAATTTTTGGATGTTCTGCACATTTAATGCAATTCAATCTATTATCCATTGGAAGAGAATCACTTTAAAAGTGGATAAGAAATAAACTATCGTAAGCATGTTCCAGAAAATGAAACTTGAAGACATACATTCATACATCTGGCAGTGATTCATAATTGAATATCATTTTCTCTCTAGTTATGATAGTTTACATCAGCCTCAATCCCCAAACTGAAAGTAGCTGAGTAATATTGCTGGCACCATCTCTTTATTCCAGCTCCATATGTGCAGAATAAAAGGTTTAACTATGATTCACTCTGGTAGCATTACACAGGGAATTTCAATGAAGGTGTTGAAAGAAAATAATTACCCATATAGCCTTAGGCTGGAAGGGAAATATCTCCTTTTCTTTTACGATGTATTTCTAGTGGATATGTGTGAGAGGCAACCTGGAGGATGGGATCATTTTCTTATATGACTACATCAATATGTGTTGGAAAAGTATAAATTTGTGAAACAAGAAGATTTAAATTTTCCATGACAAGGGATATTACATCCAAACTTCCAGTCTTAGGAAAACTACTGTAAGCCACCCAGGAATATATGAACAGGAATAATATGTTTTAGATACTTTCTGGTCCTGATATACCCATATTGAGCAAGGTTTTGGTTTATTTGACATCGTCCTTTGCAATGTGACATAACTACGTATCCAGCTTTTGATACCTAAGAATAGCGCTATAGGGATACTCTACAGCCACAGTATATTATGGCTGATGCACAGGCTGAAACAGATGAAGCGATGAAAACATAAGTACCTAAGAATTATAGTACAGGGCTTCTTTCAAATACCAGACTAAAGAAAGTCTTTGTGACTGTGATCCTAAACTTTAGGGTCTAAAACTAAAGGGATTATTATTTTAAGACAAATATTCCCAAGCCCATCCCAAATAAATCCTGATTCACTAGATCTTGTGTAGGCCATTGAATCTATTTGCATTTGGCAAACAAACACTCAATGACAATTCTAGTGTAGATGTTATAAGGATCGTATTTCAAACAAGATTCAGGAGGACTCTAGTGACATCATTGGATTGACTTTAATTGATTAAACCTCTATTCTCTTAAGCTAGACCCTTACTGCTTTAATGTTTCATTGGCTGAGTGAAGAGGGACAATTGGAAAAACAAAAGGTTTCCATGAGACAAAAATTAGATGTCAGTCTCATTTGGGGCAATCACACTGTTATTCTCAAATTTCTCAGAGCCAAAGCAAAAGGCATAGATGCAAGCCCCAGAAAAAGTTGCAGTGTGGGAAGAATTGCATTTGGCTTCATGAAACCCAGTTCTGCCATGTCTTGCCTCCAGGGGGAGGGGGCAAGCTGTGTCCTCTGCAGCACCCACAATATTCTTACCCATCCTTCTTCATCAAAATTTATTGTATGCTTTATTCTTTCAGGTCTTTGGTGACAATGCCTTAAAAGCTCATTAGATGAACTAGTTCTTCATAAAGCTAACACAACGTGTTACAATGGTTTCCATGTGTTTTTCCTTTCATATACTATTTACTCCAGCCCAAGTGAATGACTAATGATGAGAACTTCAAGCCTCTTGGAAGACTGTGAAGTAGATATTTGGACTTAGGGGACATTTAGATACTCCTGGAATCATACCACCACAGGGTCAATTATGCCAACCAACTTTCTCCTGTAATACGTTTTGTAAACCTGGCCTTATCTTCAAGAGTCCTCATTTCTTCCCACAAAATACATTCAGTGCCCAGAAATTGCATTCACTTCTCTTCCTTTCCTACTCTCTCAGGCTCTGTTAGAATAAATAAAGGTACCCTTATTTAAATAATATGTCCCTAAATATAAATTTAGGAAACTAGGGAGGATGGAAACTTGAGAAGCCTGTAAGATATAAATCAAAGTGTAAAGAAGTATGGAAAGAGAGGCATTAAATATGAAAGTTGATCTGGAAGACACATGATAGTCCAAAACAGGCTCTGTGTTTCCTCACTTTTCTAGCCTATGGGTCCATAAGTTGCTTCAAAACCAAGAAGTTTTTAAAAAGCAGCTCTAGCAGCAAAGGAAATAAAGATAGATTTCCAGTTTTATTTGTATTTATTTCATTATCCAAGCATTTTATTTTTTAATGTAACAACTGTTCTTGTAATTTATGGATACTTATAGGACTTATTAATGAGCCAATTTCCAAATGACTCCTTAAAACAAGAGGCTCCAAATAAAAAAAAATACTGCAAAACTTCCTACACTTACCATAGGGAATAGTCTTTATTATACAGAAGAAATGGAGATAAGCTTGATCAAAATGAATTTCTGGCCAGGTGCGGTGGCTCACGCCTGTAATCCTAGCACTGTGAGAGGCCGAGGCAGGCTGATCACCTGAAGTCAGGAGTTCAAGACCAGCCTGGCCAACATGGTGAAACCTCATCTCTATTAAAAAATACAAAAATTAGCCAGGTGTGATGGTACACGCCTGTAGTCCCAGCTACTCGCTGGAACCTGAGAGGCAGAGGTTGTAGTGAGCCAAGATCACACCACTGGGTACACTCCAGCCTGGGTGATAGAGCGAGACCCTGTCTCAAAAATAAAAAAATAAAAAAAAGAAAGAAATGAAAAGAAAAGAAAGAAAAAATAAAAACAATTTCCTGTTTCTGATTCAATAAAAAAAATAAAGTAAGGATTTTGGAATAATAAATACTTTAAAAGAGATTGTTTTGGAGAACTTAATCAATTTGGAGTAACTGAGTATTCTTTAAAAAAAGCAAATCAAAAGCAAGCAAAAACTTAAAGTGGGAAGTTATCAATAAAACTGTGTTCAGTGCCTATCTCTGTGACAACTGGTGAAATTAAGCAGGTCTATGCTGTTATTTTGGTTAAAACAGTATGATAACTTAGAGAAAACTAGTTAATTCAATTCTATCTTCTTTAATGAGATAGCTAAACTTTAGGAACCATCACCAGAATATTATATGCTTCAGCTTCTGAATCACAATTGGCATGTTGCAAACCTATTCCTGACCAGATCACTCTGTTTCAGGGCCATAACCTCATCTGAGTAGCCAGGTATGACTAGTTATGTCTATGCTAACCTACTGTCTCTAGCAGCAGAATGTTTTAACCAGACAGTTCATGATCAATTACTATGCTTTTAATATAAAAGCATGACATACAGTAAATGAAAATACAATTCTAGTAAGCCTGGTTTTCAGATTGAAAAAAAAGAGAAAATTGTTAAAAGTCTAGGAAATGCATAACTCCCTGCTATTGACTGAATTTGTCCCTGCAAAATTCATATGTTTAAGGCCTAATCTCCAATGTGACTAATATTTGGAGATAGGGCTTATAAGGAGGTAATTAAGGGTAAATAAGGCCACAAGTGTCAGGCCCTGATTCATAGAATTAGTGTTCTTATAAGAGGAGACAGCAGAGAGCTTGCTCTTCCTTTCTCTCTCCTCCTTGAGGTCACAGAGAGGAAGCATCCTTCTACTAGCAAGAAGAGAGCCCTCATTAGAAACCAAATTGGACAGGTCATTGGTCTTGTAGCCTCTGAAACTGAGAGAAATACACTCCTGTTGTTTAAGCCTCTAGGCTATGGTATTTTGTTGTTATCAGCCCAAAAAGACTAATACAGATTTTGGTACTGAGAGGTAAAGTACTACCATAACAAACAACTAAAAATATGGAAGAAGCTTTTTGAGGTGCATGCTAGAAAAAGCTTGGGTAGCTGTGAAGGGACTGTCATGAACTTAAAGGTGATTGTGGTGAGGAATCAAAAAGAAAACAAGAGAGAAAGCCTTCATCTTCATGGAGAATAAATAAGTAATCATAAATGGAGTGTTAGTAAAAATATGGTCATAATAGGCCATTCTGCCGAGACCTCAGCAGAATGGCCTGTTATGAATAACATCTTATTGGAATGAATAATATCTTATTGGAAACTGGAGGACAGGTGACTCTTGTTGTAAAGTGGTCAAGAACTTAGCTGAACCATGTTCTAGTGTTTTTTGGAAAGTAGGAACACAAGTGATAAAAACTGGGTATTTAGCTGAGAATATTTTTAGGCAAAGCATTGAAGGAGTGGCTTGGTTGCTTCTGACTGCTTTTAGTAAAATGTGATGGGAAAGGGGAATTGAAGAAGGAATTGTTAAGCAGAAAGTAACAATAAATTGAAGATTTGGTAAATTATCAATCTATTCATATTGCATAAAATGAGAAACCTTGTTCTGAAGAGAACACTAAGGATGTGGCTAAACAACCATTTGATAAGTAGATTAATATGGTTATGAACTATGAATCTGATTAGCCACCTCAGCAGGAGACAGAAAAACAGATAAAATTATCTCAGCAAACCACTGCTAGTTTGAATGGAAGGGGACAGAGATGAGACAAAATGAAGGAGGGCTATCAGATTTTTTAGGTTCTAGAGGACAATACCATAGAGCTAATCAATTGTAAACATGTGCTATTCTTCAAGAAAAGAAAGAATGACACTACAAGCAACTCAGAGGTCATCCATTCTGCCTTCTTGGTTTCAAACGGCAGGGACATTGCCTCAATTATAATAGGTCAGACAGCCTCAATTTGAAGTTCTAGGGGTGGGATGTCCCTGCAAAGCCATGGAACTCTGTGGAACTCTGGAGGCCGGACTGATACCCCAGAGGGTCACAGAGGTAGGGGATCAAAGCAAAAGGGATTATTTTTATATCTGGATCTGATGGAATTTTCCTTGATGGGTTTTGGACTTGCTTGGGACCTGTCACTACTTCCTTTTTTCTTATTTCTCCTGTTTGGAATGCAATATCATTTTTATGATCATTCCACTATTGTATTTTTTAAGCATATAGCTTGTCTGGCTTCACAGATTCACAATCAGAGAGGAATTTTGCCTAAGAATTAATCATGTTTCTATTCTCATCCATATATCATTTAGATGATATTTTATGAAACTGAACTTTGGACTTGTGGGTGGATGCTGGAATGAGTCAGGACCTTTGGGGCTCTTAGGATGTAATAAAAGCATTTTGCATATAATAAAGACACAAATTTGGTAAAGCTAGAATGTTGTGGACTGAATTGTGTTTTCCCAAAATTCATATGTTTAATCCCTCACTGTCAAAGTGACTGCATTTGAACACAGGACCTATAAGAAGGTAATTAAGGTTAAACAAGGTCATAAGGATGGGTCCTGATCCAATAAGATTAGTGTCCTTATAAGAAGAGTGCTCTCTCTTTCACTCTTTCTCTCTCCCACATATGAGGACATCGTTTGAAGGTGGACATTTACAATCCAAAAAGAGAGTTCCCACCAGAAATCAAATTGACTAGCACTGTCCACTTGGACTTCTCAGACTCCATAACTGAGAAATAACTGTTGATTGTTTAAGTGTTCTAGTCTGGTATTCTGTTATAGCAGCCAGAACTAAGACACTTCCATTAATCACCTTACTGCTGCTCTATCTAGGAAGGCAACACTTTACCCTCTGCTATACTTCCTATCATCTTTCCTTAATATATTTTCATTTTGGCACATATTATCATCTAACTTACAATAAATGCATTTTAAATGTATTCTGTTTATTTTGTCTTCCCTTGTTAGATCATAAACTTCATGAGAGCTTTTATTCTTTTTCTGTTTTGTTATCTACCATATCTCTAACACCTAGAAGACTTCCTTAGCTTCTTATCTTTGGAAAGTAGCCTTCAATATACTGAAGAACATTGAACTTAGCCTAGGAAGTCAGGAAAGGCAAATAAACAATAGTATATAATGAAGAGCCAAAGCAAATTGAAAAAATAAAATGTATATATTAATTAAAATTAGAATGCAAAGGATGTAAACCTGGTAAAAGAGGATGTATAAATGTAGTTTTGTAGCAAAAAGTATTTTTATCAGCAGTCCATAAGTTAAGGCACCATACGTTACAGTCCTAGGTTGAAATTTTGTAAGAATAAATTGCCAAGAATAATGGATACTTCCAGGAATATTCAACACAATACTCTGTGGTCATTCCCAGAAACAGTATGTATTACTTGCTTTGCAGGAGAGTAAATACTCTGAAATAATAGACACAAATCCATTTAAGCATAATAGTTATCATATTTTGATTTATTTCCATGTAAATTGGTTGTTACATGCTGAGTTAGTACAAAGAATTATAAAAAAATTAAATGCATTGAAAAATATAAAAAATAAGTGCAGCATATTAGACTACATAATTTTTAACAAAAAATCTTTGGATTGTGAAAGTACCACTTAACTCCCTATTTTTGAAATCTGGCCACAAACTCATTGCCAAATAGCATATTCTATATTGAATTAGATTATCATCCCACAGAATACAGAATGTGCATTTCTAAGGCATAATGTATGTTCAACAATATACTAATATATTTTGGCAACCACTAAATGTCAAACATTATCCATACAGGGTATTAACACATTAATGTTTTCATTAAAAAAGAAAGATCTCTTTCCTCATTACATTACACATTTATAGAATAGAGATCTGTCAAATAAATTACTGCAAAGTAGTTCAAACTAAATCTTCTAACACTTGAATCACATAATCGGGGGCAAATAACCTTTAAAATGAAAGACAAATGGTGAGATTTAAGGGCATTTAATTTGCATAAATGTAATGTTAACAGTCTTTTCCTGGTTACATATTTTATGCTTAATTTATATTTGTCACTCAGTTAGGTCCTTAACACTCTTATAGGTCAGTTTTAATTTTTTCCTATTTTATTTTACCATAATAAGTATTATGGAAGTAGTTTGTCATATATAAAAATAAGGTAATCTCATAAAAATAATTCAGTGTGACTCTAGAAACAATCTAGCATCAAGACCATTATACAGTTTTTGTGTTGTCAATGCCTGCTTCGAAATAAACATTTGCATTTTAGAATCTTGTGTGTCTAAAGTCATGTTTTGCTCTTAAGCTCTCAGAACTCAATACCAGAGACTTTCTCCAGTTTAACGGTCATTGTAGTCTTAGTGTTTGAAAGTCTTAAAACAAAGGTCTTCATAAGGTACATGGTTTGGTCTTCCTTTACTTTGAATATGACATTGGCATTTGACACCCAAATTATGGGGTTTAAAGTTTCATCCACTGAACTTCTACTGTAAACACTGAAATGCATTCAAATGCAACTGCTCTGACAATACTGTGCCCATTTTATCAACAAACTATAAAAATCATCCCTCAATTAACTGATTTTAATGTCAGACCTGATCCATAATCTCTAACAAATTAGAAAATGCCTGCATTATATAAATTCAATTATAGGAGTTGCATAGCAAAATAACAATTTATACACAGCAAAATATATAGTTTTTTAACTTTCCCTGACTCATGCTTCTCCGCTAGTGACCAACGGATTAGAGATGGTAAATATTACCATCCACCATTGAACTGATTTAATTGGACAAAGCAGAATAAAATTATTTTCTCTTATGAAACTTCACTTCCAATTATTACTTCTGCTTTTCCCTGGAATAGTGTTTCATGGGAATATGAGTTGACCTCACTGATTTCAATCCAAGTTAGTGATAAAGAGATTGAGGCTACCATATGGACAAAGACTATTCTTTATAGTTCCTTTCGATCAAAACTGGAATGGTTGGATACGTTATAAGAATTTGAAACCTCTATTAATTCTCTTTCATTTTACTACACTGCCTTACCTAGGATTTAATGTTAAAATTAAGGGCCATATGAATGTTTACCACGCATTTGCTAGACACCGTTTTAATCCCTCACTTGGCAGGCACTAGAATTTACTTTTATAGATGCCAGAGAAAGCTCCTAAACGGCTGGTCTTTTAATTTTATTTTCAACCTGCTTTTTAAACTCACTTTAAAGTACCTAGCTTTTTCTTGCTCTGGTAATTTTTAGCAGTTAAAATGCTGTTAAAGCTTAAGCATAATTATGTGTCTATGCCTATCTTTGAAGGTGAGAATTATTTCCTAGGTAAATCATTTTTCTAAATTAAAATGTGAAAATCTTTGTACTTGCATGTGATTGAAAGTATATGTACAACCATGAAAACAATAACATACAGTTCAGCCTAGCCTATGGTGTTTGTCAATTACTCTTTTGGTTTTATGGGTTTGTAGATAATCACAACAAGCTCTCCTCTAACAAAAGAAAAAAATTCTATGAAGATACACCTATCTATCTATCCATATGGATATAGATAAACATATTATATTGACTATCCCTGAAATAAGAAAGTCAAAAACTATTACAGTTCATTTTATACTGGAATAGCACAAAGCTATTCTGCTAGTGATATTTTCTGATCTAAAAATTATGTTTTTGAGAAAATATAAAATGTGCAATTTTCATATTCTCTTTTTCTAACAAAACTTCAGTGGAAAACAGACCCTTTTATTGGGTAAAAATGTTAAAATTAGAGCTATTGGGTCTGAAGACCCTAAGTATTTCCAATATTCACGCAAAACAGACCAACGTCAAGAACTTGGTCTTTTGGTTACAAAAACATTCCTGAATACTTCAGGAATGGATGTATGGAAGGATATGGAAACAAATTATTCCCAGTTTTTCATTTGTTTTGTTTGGTTTACTTTTTGTGAATTTCACATCTTACTGTACAAAGTAATATTTAGCCTTATTGATATTTCAGCGGCCTATACAGAGAGAAGTTGTGGGGAAATGGCATATTTGCTAAATTATTTTCATGTATTAGTTACAGATTATCTTAAAATTTTACAAATGGCTTGTAAATGTTCCAAATTGCTTATGATAAAAGTATTTCTCGATTTTAAACATCACCTTACAGCACAATAGAAATAAAACAACACAAAATATTGTGATAAAAGGAAATAAAACAATGTTTACCCTTCAACACACTAAAACTAAAGGCATAGTGATTTTTATATAAAATAATTAAGTGAATCTTCTTACTAACAAAAATGAGAAAAAATGTTGGCAGTTCTTTCCAACGGTTATGCACTTACTAAGTCACATCATACTTATTATAGCTGAGGTCATCTGTAGGATCCAAACAACAAAAAAGTGCAAAATGCCAGCACATGGCCTCTTCAGGCAGTTGCTAAAGACAAGAGCCGTACTGCGACAAAAGGGTCTCAGACTTCACTGTGATCATTGAGTTTACTCAAATTCTGAAACAGAAGAGGAAAAAATAAACATGTGCTACTTACTCAACTCTCAAGTTGGTACCATAGTAAAACAACAGTAGTAACTGAAGCAACCTGTCCAGTTAAGCTAAAAAAAAAATGAACATTTTTAGTTCAACCATTGTGGAAGACAGTGTGGCGATTCCTCAAAGACCTAGAAATAGAAATTCCTTTGACCCAGCAATCCCATTACTGGGTATATATCCAAAGGATTATAAATTGTTCTACTATAAGGACACATGCACACAAATGTTCATTGTAGCACTTTTTACAATAGCAAAGACCTGGAACCAACCCCAAATGCCCATCGATGATAGACTGGACAGGAAAATGTGGCACATATACACCATGGAATACTGGTGCCATAAAAAATGATGAGTTCGTGTCCTTTGTAGGGGCATGGATGAACCTGGAAACCATAATTCTCAGCAAACTGACACAAGAACAGAAAATCAAACACCACATGTTCTCACTCATAGGTGGGTGTTGAACAGTGAGAACACATGGACACAAGGAGGGGAGCATCACACACTGGGGTCTGTCGGGGGGAAATAGGGGAGGGACAGCGGGGGTTGGGGAGTTGGGGAGAGATAGCATGGGGAGAAATGCCATATATAGGTGATGGGGAGGAAGGCAGCAAATCACACTGCCATGTGTGTACCTACGCAACAATCTTGCATGTTATTCACATGTACCCCAAAACCTAAAATGCAATAAAAAAATAAATGAATAAAAATAAAAATAAAAATAAATGAACATTTTATGAGGCATCACAGTAGAGCAGTTCAAAGCTCCAGGTCCAAAATCAAACTTCTGACTTTGCAACCAGCTCTACCACTTACAGATGGTGTAATTTTCTTGGTCAGTTTCCTTGTTTCTAAAAGTGGGTTAAATCATCGTATCTACCTCATAAGGTCATAGCAAATTCAGTTAAATGACATAGTAAAAATTTTAGAATATTCCTGGAATACTGTGAGAGCACTCAATATATATTAGATATAATAATAATAGTGCTATTTTTTTTGTAAATATACATTGTTCTGATCATATATAATAGGGATGACTCTGCGAGGCACCAAATGTTGTTCTAGGGATGAAGAAAGGCAAAACAATTCAAAACTCAAGGAAAAATAGAAGGAAATCAAAGCTCTAAGAACAACTGTAAAACTAAACCATAAGCCCAGCATTTGTAAGATAACTTCAGATCGTGTGAGCGCTAGACTCTGCAAATGATATTTCCAAAGATTGCAATATAAGCTTAGAAGCAAGATATCAGAGCAGAAAAAACTTAAAAGGCCACATTTAGAGTATTTAGAGTTTTTATATTTGAGAGAGGTGGATTCAAATCCCAGGACAGCAGATCCTGAATGAAGCATTTAATTTTTAAGTAAGCAGTTTGCAATTGATAGCAGTTTGCAATCCTCAGAGCAGTGACATTGTTGGAAGATCCAAATTATTATATACATTTTTTGAGATGGAGTCTCACTCCGTTGCCAGGCTGGAGTGCAGTGGTGCGATCTTGGCTCACTGCAACCTTTGCCTCCTGAGTTCAAACGATTCTCCTGCCTCAGCCTCCTGAGTAGCTGGAACTACAGGCGTGCACCATCTCGCCCACCTAATTTTTGTGTTTTTAGTAGCGATGATGTTTCACCATGTTGGTTAGGATGGTCTCGATCTCTTGACCTCGTGATCTGCCTGCCTTGGCCTCCCAAAGTGCTAGGATTATAGGCGTGAGCCACTGCGCCCAGCCAGAAGATCCAAATTATTAAACAACAGTTCATAACTGGCCTAAAAAAGGAATGGAATCATCCTTTTACTTCTAATAGAAAGTCGGAGGTTGGGGGTGGGTTGTTAATAGATTTTAGATGCCAATGGAGTAGTAAGTTAAAACACAAAGCCTTGATTCTACATTCTGAATTTTCTTATAACCCCTTCAGGCCATCTTGATCAACTTACCTTATTTGCATGTATATGACTTACTGCAGCAGATACTGATTCAAAAAAAATTGGTTTCTCTGAGTCTAGGTTTCCATAATACTTCATTGCTTTTATCAAGGAAGCTACAAAAAAGCACAGGTGATGTAAGAATACATGTGGAAGAGCAGAAGAATCACATTCACATTTAGCCAGGGACATTCTCTTACCCGTACAATGGGCTAACAATACATCCACATTCCTGCCTTTACAGTCCATGTAAACCTGGAAGAATTAAAATAGGATACAATTTTATTCAGAATACCCAGTTAATTCAGAATTAATTCAGAATACCCAGCAGGAGGGAATAAGATGGACTTCAGAAGAAATCAAACTTTCTTGAAAAAGAAAAAAAAAAAAAAGCCAACGTTTATGAAGTCAAACCACCAGAGGGAGGCATTGTTACACAGTCAGGCATAATCTGCCAAGCATCTAAAAGACTTAAGATTAATACAGCAGGGCATCTGCCTTTATTGCAACTAAATTTGACCACTTACCGTTTCCACATCATTTAATAAAAGTAAAAACATTGCCTTTCCTGTCCTATAAGAATGATATAAAATTGTTCTCAATCTCTTATTAGAAGACAAGAACCCATTTGTGAAAGTGAGGAAAGCTGCTGACCTACTGCTTGCTTTAATATTCTGCAATAATTTGGGCATATTCATGGGCTCTACAAACCCTGTGCATGAATGGCAAATTGAGAATTTCACTATAATCCAAGCCAAGTTTGACTACCCAACTTCCATTTTAAAAGGAATGCAAGATGAGAGATTCTAACTTATTCGTTTGGCCTCTTTTAAGAGTTTGCTTCTTTTAAGTCGTAGAAAATCTCAAGCAGAAACCACTTATTAAAGGCTCTGATCTTAAATTCACCCAAATCAAAGTCAGTCTATGAACTTTAGTAAAAGTAAGTTTAGCCACTTTCGTTACCAGAGGATGGATTTCATTATATAATAGTGATGTATCTTACACATAAAGTATAGAAAGCTGCATTTACAATACATTCTAATAGTCTACATTATACATTCAAAATTTCATTCATATTATTCCAGCAGTAAGAAGTTCTTTCTATGTGATCAGAATTGTGAAATAATAGGAGATATATTACTGAGCATAAATGAGAAAACAAATAACAAAAAACATGGACTGCATCGTTGCCATTGAATAAATGGCTCCCATTTTTGTAAGTTAAAATGATTAATTCAAGGTGACCTCCCAGTGTTTGACTTTTTCTTAAGCTCAGTGAAACGTAAACACATTGCTATGGGTGGTTTGTTGATGCTGATAAATATAATCTCCAGTTCACTGACCTCTCCAGTGTCCCAAGTAAAAGCATAAAGAGAAGTCACCCTACTTCCTTCAACCTACAACTCCCATGAGAATGTTCCTTATGCTAAAGCAACTAAGAAAACAATCCAAGGAGTGTTGTTGGAAAGCATGAAGCCATGCAGGGCTGAGGAGTCTCTGTGGCTCCTCGCTCTGAACCTTCTTCCAGGGTGGCTGGAACTAAGAAATAATATTAGCTGCAATGATATTATTTACACTTTAAGGAATGACATTTTTAAAATGAGAAAAAAAAATAGAAACTAGCATTATTGAGTTCTTAATAACTGCTAGACACTTTCTTAGGTGCTTTATATGCAATACATCATTTTTAAGCTTCACAACAACTTGATGAAGTGGTATTTCTACTTCTAGTTTACAGAAAAGCATAGTTAAGCCGAGATCACAGAACTAGTCTATGGATGATATTTGGATCCAGCCTTAGTCTATCTTTAAAGACTATGTTTTTAACATAGATCATGCTATTACTGTAACCATAATAAAATAAACCAAGAATAATAAGGAAATTTAAAAGGGAAAATTGACACAAAACTGCTGGCTTTGTATATATAGATAAAAAACACCTGGCTAAGGGAATGTCATTTTATGCCATTTTAAAAATAAATTGCATCAGTTCACTGATCCTGTTGTTCCAATGTATAGATCTTTAAAACCACTAAGATGAATGACAAAAAATAAACCTTTTTTCAACCTGCCCAGCACCCAGATTGTTTGAATTTCTCTGAATTGTCATCAAGGATCCTAAACCCAGTGGGAGTAGGTAACCATTTCTCCTTCTTTCTTTATTAACCTTAAGTCCTGTTTGTAATATCTAGAGAAGGAAGGTAATTAATATCAGAAACCAATTTAAAATGCAATTGAGCAAAAACCATACATACTGGCCTTTCCCAGTTAAACACACACACACACACACACACACACACACACACACACGCAATCCTAGTCTAATGTTTCTCAAAATAGGATCCCTGAATCCCCTGCATCAGAATCACCTTCAGGCATTTAAAATCAAGCTCCTAGATCAGAACTAGGACCCAGAAGACTGCATTTTCAATGAGCACCCCAGAAGAGCCTTAAACACACAATTTTGAGAGACTTTTTAGATTTTAGCAACACAGAGTAAATAAAAATGCCGAATACAAGAGG
Source organism: Cacajao melanocephalus (assembly GCA_963573385.1). Classification (NCBI taxonomy): domain Eukaryota; kingdom Metazoa; phylum Chordata; class Mammalia; order Primates; family Pitheciidae; genus Cacajao; species Cacajao melanocephalus. The sequence goes on from CAUYLG010017023.1 coordinate 52,142, forward strand.
CCCTCCTGTGAAGAGGAACCATGTGTTTACAATTTAGGTTCAGTTGGAAGAAAATATGAAGTATTCAGGTTGAATCCTATGTCCAATTGTGCAAAGGTTTTATAGTGAATCACAAGAAAACAAAATCATATTACATAGGGGAAAAGGGCGACTTGCTAAAAATAGCCACTAGATTGCAGGCCTCTGATACTTAAACTTCACTTGAGTTAAACAATTTATTTATTTTTGAAATACCTGCTAATTCTGAAACAAAATTGCTGCCTCATTTTTACAAAATAAACTGAGATCCAGACAAGTGAGATGATTTCCCCCACACCTTAGCTAGTGTGATGCAACCGGGACTGTGCTGAGATTTCCACATACTAAGCAATTCCCCTCCATACACTCCCACTCATATCTTCATGGGAAAGCAACACTAATGTTGACCTTTGTACTATCTTGAGTTTGAAGGGCTGGACATTTCGAAGTAAATTTAAGATACAAATGAATAGAGACACAAGGTATGCTACACCACAAGAAAACAATCCAAATCCATAGCATGAGATCTTTTCAAGGATACTGATCTCAACTCTTTAAAAGTCAATATCTAGTTTCCACGTTCTGATCATGATGTGTAATGTAACTAATATAAGACTATCCCATCCTCCACAAAGAAGTGCACAACTGGACAAAAATATACAACAACCGTGTTTAGACAATCAGCACCTGCCTGATTGTCTAAACACAGTTTCTCAGGAAACCCTGTGCTGTATTTCCTGAGAAAGGGAGGAAAAAATGGGGCGAGCCCTCTGATCGTGGCAGCTTTCTGCCACAAAGCAGTTTCTGGGCCCTGGCATGACGATGGGGACCCAAGAAAAATGCAGCTTCCCTGAGCTGCACAGACAGAACTGGAGTTCAGGGAGAGATCAGTGGATGAGGAAACAGCTCCAGAAATTTCCAGAAGGTTTAAATTAAGTATTTGGCTCAATGTCAAGCCACACAGGGAGGCTCTCAGTGGCCTGAGTAAGAAAACTTCTCGGAAGTAAACACCTGAAGACGAGGTGAGCCAATTCAAATGCTCAGAAGCTGGCAGAGGACTGGGGAAACCCAGGAATAGATGCTGCCCCACCCTCAAGACATCCCAGCACCATCAATTCAGGGCATTGAGGGAAAGAACAAAAACAAATCAGAAAGGAGATGAATTCCCTCTTGACTCAGTATTTACTCCACAAAAAAAAAAAAAAAAAAAAGAGGAGAAAAAATCTCAGAAGTATCTGAGTTTTCTGTGAATTGGCAAAATTAGGTGTTCTTCCATCTGTGGAAATGGGGTTTGTAAGCTACGTCAACTTTAAAGCGATAAATGGAGTTTTATCTTTTTGCATACTTGGATTACGGAGACCACATTGAGATCATAGGGTAGAGAAAGAGGCACCATTGCCTGAGAGAACAGAGAAAAGCCCCTGCATTGGGCGCTGTGTGTGAGACCAGGAATGGTATTAGGCCAAACTGTACCCAACTGTGATGTGAGACAAAATCTCCTCCCATCACCAAGGCACTTGCTTATGCAGCCTGTGCTCTAAAGGGGGCTTTTTCCTTTCTAGAATCCTGGTAAATTGATGCCTAGGAGATCCTATGCTCCCTGTATCTCAAGTCTATGCTCTGTTCTCTCTGACTACCCCATGCAAATATCCTTATCTTTGACCCTCAAACATACATACAACTAGAAGCGGAATAGGATCTCCTGAAAACAAATCTACAGTGGAGGGAGGCATAAAGTTCTATGTCCTTTGCAAATAATGGGGTGAGATGAGTATTGCAATAAGCAGGCTCGAGACTATGGAGCTGACAGAGAAACTGGTGAAAACCCCTGTTACCGAACAGAAGGGAAGGAACAGTTGTAAACACAGGCTCTGTAAATACCTCAACAAGCATGGAGACTCCAGAATAGTCAAAAAAGGTAAATCCACTGCAATCCAGGATTAAAGAATACTTCTCATTAGGGCAGGACTGTAAAGCTTCTTCTGTAGGAGAAACAGACTTGAGTTAGGGAGAATTCTAAGAGATTTCTGCTGCTGATTTGTTGACGACTGGTGGGAGGGTAACAGTGACCTCATGTTTAACAACACTAAATCTGAACACTTTTAGTTTTTACATTTTTTAGTAAATTAGTATTTCTGAACTCTCTGATTTTGTATTACTTGAATGCAATTTCAGTGACTATGACATGACTCAAAGAAGAAGACAAAATAGGTTAATTACCAGTATGATTTCATATGTGGACAAACTGAGGTTCAGCAAATGTAAATGCTTTTGAAAGGATATCTGGCAAGTTAGTACTAAACACAGACAAAAAGCAAGGTCTCTAGACATTCTGAATAGTATGTTTTCCATAATATCACACTGTATCCGTGATAGGTATGCCCAGAGTAGAACCCTGTTTTGTGGTGCCAGGAGCCCATACAATTTTGGAATCACACTTCAAAAAAAATACTCCATTGCTAGGGCTTGTCCCACAGCCTTGGAAGGGATCTGAATGAGGGACCCTGAAAATTAAGCTTCATTCGGTTCATAGTAAATCGGCCTCTGAATTTACCTGATGAAAACAACAAGATTTTACTTAGGACTTCATGACCTCTTTTTGATTGACATTCCTGGGGCCATGATTTCCTTACATGATATGACCTATTTCTTAACAGGGACAAATCACATTTGGGGTCCCTCTGAGCAGTGCAGACCACATATGCGGACTCCCCCACCACTGTAGGCAAAGTCTATCAAGTAAACTCAAATTCATTAATTATTATGAAAGTCTCTGAAAAACTAAATTCTTAAAATCAATAGTGTTGCCATTTAAAGTGTTCAAGATTTTTCTGTATAGTGGCTACATGAAAGTGATACTATGGTTGGTTCTCAATTTGGAAGAAAATAGGAGGGAAACTGCATTTTTAAAAGTCCTCCTGTGCTGGGCTTAGTGGTCCATGCTTGTAATCCCAGCACTTTGAGAGGCCACGCTGCAGATCACGAGGTCAGGAGATCGAGACCATCCTGGCTAACAAGGTAAAACCCCATCTCTACTAAAAATACAAAAAATTAGCTGGGCATGGTGGTGTGTGCCTGTAGGCCCAGCTACTTGGGAGGCTGAGGCAGGAGAATCACTTGAACCTGGGAGGTGGAGGTTGCAATGAGCAGAGATTGCACCACTGCATTACAGCCTGGGTGACAGAGTGAGACTCCGTATCAAAAAAAAAAAAAAAAAATTCCGGCTTACAGATTAAAAAAAAAACAGAAAATAAAAAACAAACACTGAAAATTTATATATGACAGCAACTGTTAGGAAAAGGAGAAATGCTACAAAGTAATTTCTATGTATTTGAAAAGTGGTAGTCTGGTATAAGACTTGGTTTTCAGTTTCACCTTTAGATCTATATTTATATTTATTAATTAGATAATATACTATTAACTGAATAACAACTATGTTCTGTTTGTATTATGTTCAAGGAGCGGATAATAACATTAAATAATCAGTAATTTTAAGGAGTAAATTTTTTAAGGAATGGGTGATAACAAATGTGAGTAAGGTCTTACTTCTTTCTTAAGGAGCTTGTAATACTTTTGAGTGTCAAAGCTAACAACTAGTATATAAATGACATGATTAAAATGAAAAAATGAATTAAAATGCAAATTTACAAAAAAAAAGTAGTCTCTTTGGAGTAGTCAGGGAAGGCTTCATGTAAAAAGCAGCCTTGCAGGATACATCAGATTCCAAAAAGGAGAAATAATGTAGATGTGTAAACATTCTAACCATGTGGACAGCATTAATCTAACACTAATGACAGCTTAACATCTCAAACTCCTGCTCCCATTCAACTATTTGTTGAGAACCAACTATATGCCAGTGTAGTGCCTTCTGTTCCACTGTTTATCCTAGGACAAGGGAGGCTGAGTGGTTAGTGAACATTCAGACTATGTTTCCATAGGCCTAAAATGGAAAATTAGAACCTCAAGCAAAATTGAAAATAGCCACAACATATCTTATCCACTGACCACTCAACTGTAATCATTATCATTCATTTACCGAATTAAACACAGGATTTACCTCTAATAATGCAGAGGCTTTTATTTATATTTTCAGGTATAACATGCCCTGGCTTATTATCAAAGATAGGAAAGTATTAAGATTGCAGGAAAAAAAAATACTCTAAGCAAAGAATATTGGTTCTATCAACAGTGTAATGTTGACTGGTCATAAATACCTTTTCAGAAATGTTCTATTAAATTTTCACAGTATAAAAATCTCTAATAATTAAATGTTAGGTAAGCTTTCTGAGAAAACATAAAAGATTCATGTAATATACATAGGTAAAAAAATATATAATGGAGTTACATGTTTTCTTACAAAGTAAGATTTAAAAATTAGTAAGACTGATCATGTTTACAATGTATATTGGAGATTAATATTTGAAGATTCCTTATGCCAATTTTTTTTAAACTTTTTTTTTTTTTTTAGAAAACAACATTTATATGGTTTCTTTCAAGTCAGTAATGGGTTGGGGCCAAATGATGCCATTTCTTGAAAGTCAATCATGTATATATCTTCCGTGCTTAATGACAGAATGTTGGTAGCTTAAAATCAGTCACAGTAGAAATATTTACACCATGGAAATTGGCAAATGCTACAAATCAGAACTTCTCCACAATTCCACCTTACATCCACACTCCAAGAATCATTTGTTATTCACCAGCATATCACTGCTTAAAGGTGGGTACTCTTAATTAAATATAAAGAAAATCATCAGTAAGTTTTAAAAATGCAGTGGCTTTGATTAAATGAATGACTTAAACCACTGAAATATTTGACAATACATCTTTTATTTTTAAATTATACTTTAAGTTCTGGGGTACATGTGCAGACTGTGTAGGTTTGTTACATAGGTACATGTGCCATGGTGTGTTTTGCTACATCCATCACCCCAGCATCTACATTAGGTTATTTCTCCTAATGCTATCCTTCCCCAATCCCCCCACCCCCTGCTTGTCCTTCCCTAGCCCCCCACCCCCTAGGCCCCAATGTGTGATGTCCCCCTCCCTGTATCCGTGTGTTCACATTGTTCAACACCCACTTATGAGTGAAAACATGCAGTGCTCGGTTTTCTGTTCTTGGGTCAGTTTGCTGAGAATGATGGTTTCCAGTTCCATCCATGTTCCTGCAAAGGACATGAACTCATCCTTTTTTATGGCTGCATGGTATTTCATGGTGTATGTGTGCCACATTTTCTTTATCCAGCCTATAATTGATGGACATTTGGGTTGGTTCCAAGTCTTTGCTCATGAGGCCTAACACCATAAAAACCCTAGAAGAAAACCTAGGCAAAACCATTTAGGACATCGGCATGGGCAAGGACTTCATGACCAAAACACCAAAAGCAATGGCAACAAAAGCCAAAATAGACAAATGGGATCTAATTAAACTTAAGACCTTCTGCACAGCAAAAGAAACTATCCATAGAGTGAACCGGCAGCCAACAGAATAGGAAAAATTTTTGCAATCGACCCATCTGACAAAAGGCTACTATCCAGAATCTACAGAGAACTTAAGCAAATTTACAAGAAAAAAAGAATCCCATCAAAAAGTGGGCAAAGGATATGAACAGACACTTCTTAAAAGAAGACATTTATGCAGCCAACAAACATATGAAAAAATGCTCATCATCACTGGTCATTAGAGAAATGCAAACCAAAACCACATTGAGATATCACTTCATACCACTTAGAATGGTAATCATTAAAAAATCAGGAGACAACAGATGCTGGGGAGGATGTGGAGAAATAGGAACGCTTTTACATTATTGGTGGGAGTGTAAATTAGTTCAACTGTTGTGGAAGACTGTGTGGTGATTCCTCAAGGATCTAGAAATAGAAATATCATTTGACCCAGCAATCCCATTACCGGGTATATGCCCAAAGGATTATAAAACGTTCAGCCATAAAGACACATGCACATGTAAGTTCATTGCAGCACTGTTCACAATAGTAGAGACTTTGAATCAACCCAAATGCCCATCAATGATAGACTGGATAAAGAAAATGTGGCACATATACACCATGGAATACTATGCAGCCATAAAAAAGGATGCGTTTATGTCCTTTGGAGGACCTGGATAAAGCTGGAAACTATCATTCTCAGCAAACTGACACAAGAACAGAAAACCAAATATGGCATGTTCTCACTCATAAGTGGGTGTTAAACAATGAGAACACATGGACACAGGGAGGGGAACATCACACACCAGGTATTGTCGATGGGCGGGGTGCTACAGGAGGGATAGCAGGAGGTGCAGGGATAGGGGAGGGACAGCATTAGGAGAAATACCTAATGTAGATGACGGGTGCAGCAAACCACCATGGCATGTGTATACCTATGTAACAAACCTGCACTTTCTGCACATGTACCCCAGAACTTAAAGTATAATTTAAAAAAAAGAAAATAAAATGCAGACTGAAACCAAAACTTCACACCTAATACAACTAAAAAATAATAATAATGAAACACCAAATGCTAATGAGTGTATGGAGGAATGGAATCTTCCACACGTTGCCAGTGAAAATATAAAATCATAAAGCCATTCTAGAAAAGAAAAGGGCAATTTCTTATGAGATAAATATATACTTGTCATAAGACCCAGTGGTTATTCTCTCAGGCATTTAACCCAAAGAAATATTAACTTAGGTTAACAGAAAAAAAACATACACATAGCAGCTTTATTAGTAATTGGCAAAAACTGGAAACAACTCAAATATCTTTCATTGGATGAATGATGAAACAAATTCTAGTACGTTTATACCACGGATGATTATTAAACAGTAAAAAGGAATGAGCTATTGATACATACAACCTGGATGGATCTCAAGGAAATTATGCTGAGTGAAAAAAATGCTCAAAAGAAAACATACTACTATATGATTCCATTTATACAGCATTCTTGAAATGACAACATTATAGAAATCAAAACAGATTATTGGTTGGCAAGGGTTAGGAGAGGGATGGGGAAGGGGAGGCAGAAGGATATGTAAGGCTACAAAAGACAGTGTGAGAGATCCTCACAACGGAACTGCTTCATATGTTGACTGTGGCGGATAAGGTAAAATTGTATAGAACTAAATACACACATACACAAGTGAGTGCACATATAACTGGTGACATCTGAAGAAGGATATTGATCCTATTAATACAAATTTCCTGATTTGTTATTGTACTACAGTTATTTAAGATGTTACCACTGAAAATAAAATTGTGCTAAAAATATACAGGCTCTCGGTGTATTATTTCTTAAAACTGCATGTGAATTTTAAATGATCTCAACATTAAAAGTTAAGAAAATAATAATGTCATCAATGTAGAAGAACACACCAGGCTATGACAGGTGATTCTTTTTTTCAGGATTGAAAGATCTGCCTTTTCAACACCTAGTTTTGTCTAATTAATTCATAGGAAAAGAAAAAAAAATTAAATACCCTAAAATGCAGCAGCTATGTAATTCACCCTCTTCTTCTATATCATGTCAGTATATCCCAGGGACCACAGGCTCAGCAAATGGAAGCTCTACTCTACAAGAAGCCGAGAATATAGCATTTGTATAATTCTGTTGTTGGCTTGTTGTGTGAGTCTTTAGGAATAAATTTTCTATTTAACTCTGTGTAGGATAGATCTAGAATCCTATGGTATATTTCCAGGTTCCCCTAGGTTGATGTTGACTTATTAATCTCTACTCTTCAGACACAATCACTCAACCAATTATAAATTAACCTATTGACAGTATTGTTGAATATATTTTTTCCTCTGTAGCTATAAAGATGTCAGTTTTTAAAAAATGTTTTGTTGACCAAGATAGTTTCCATTTACAGAATTCCCTGATCTATATTTGCTATAGAAAAAAACCTTCTTAAAAAATGTGGTTAATCTGGCATAGCCTTGCTTTACATCAACCATTCTGACTCATTGAGATTTCTCTCTTTCTTTGAAATGCTCTAAAAATGTTACAGAGTTTGTTTCAGGAACAGTACTCAGTTTTCTAATCTCTAATTTTAAAATGTACATTTATTGTATTTTTTGAAAATTAGAACAATGTTAACAACCTTTACAAATATTCACAGTCCAAAAGGATAGGGAAACACAAAAATGTACAAACAGAGAGGTGACAGACAGGAGTAATTTTGCCTTAGCCAGGAGATTAGGGAGTCTTAGGCTTCCCAGTGCAGATGAGCTTCAAGCGGATTGTAATAAACAAGTGCTTAATTAGCAGTTGTTGAATAAATGATTAATGAGAAAGTAAATAAGAAAAGTAAGCCCATATTTGTACAAGATACATGTGCAAGTATGTTTTTTTAATAATAGAAATTAATTCAAACTAAGTGACATTAGAAAGGATCTGTCATCCCAGCACTTTCGGAGGCTGAGATGGGAGGATGACTAGAGCCCAGGACTTCAAGCTCAGCTTGGGCAGCATAGTGAGACTCTGTCTCTAAAATAAAAGAAAAACAGGAAAAAGGTAAAAGAAAAGAGTTTTGTTAAATGATGCATGACATTTAATTATGACAGTTGTTAAAAATAAATTTTAAAAAGTTTTAAGTATTAATCTACAAAGATGCCCAAAATATCATATTAGGTAGAATAAATGGAAATAGAAAATTGCAAAGATATATGCATATATGCATGCATAACCACATATACAATATCATTTTATTTAAATATAATGATAGAATTTTTTGTTATACATAGACATCTAGAAAAATACGCAATAAGTTATTAACCGTTGTCTGTGTGGGGAAGGATAATGGATATCTTTATATTCTTTTTATTCCTCTGATATTAAACTTCTTAATGCAAGCTTTGTTCAGAATGAAAAAAGAATCTAAGACGATGAGTAGGTACTGCATCATCAAAGAAGCAAAGGGTGTTTTAGCCTAGGAACCATCTCTGTAAATGGGTGCCATGTGTCTTAGCACATCTAAGGTCTGGTCTTGGAGTTGGAGACTAAAGAATGATGCTTGTGATAGCATCTTAATTAATACACTTGGTTTTAATATTTTCTACAGAGCATGGGATTTTAAGAAGGGATAACACATCAAGCCTGCATTTTAAAAGGTAACTCATTCATGTTTTCATCCTTGGTGATGAAACTCATTCATGTTTTCATCCTCTGCCTATCCTAGGGCTGTATTTTGAGGTTCCTTGAGCCACATTCATTTTCTGAGTTGTCACTCTGCCTGTTTCTCCTCTATTTCTCACTGGGCTGCTCTGTAATTGCCTGGTAAGAGCCCTGTTCTTGAAAGCCACCATCCCTCTTGAACTCTCTTTCCTTCACACTGCAGTGCCTTTTAGCTTTTCTCTGCACATTTGAAAATCTTTAACTTCTCTAAGTCATGAGTTTGTAGTTGATTCTGCCCCTCCTCTCTTTGCATCTATAGTTTCTAAGGTAACGTGATCACAGTCCCATTTTCTGTCATTTGTGCACCCTTAGCCAGTTTTTTCCTTATTTTCCAAAGTAAATCCAAAAGAGATTTTTGTCACTGATGCTTCTAACTCCTGAGGCCCAGCTCCCTCACTGCTGAGTTGAGATGACCGATGCCCTGAACAAGCTAAACGGCCATCCCAGAGGCAGAACTAGAATTGGAGTGCCTTGCTTTCACTTTCTATTTGTCACCTTTCCTCTATATTGAATGACTCCCAACAGGACAGATGGCATGGGGGCTGAAGGGAGGTTAAGGAGCAGTTTTCTTCTTTAAGCTGGTGCTTTTCTCTCACATAGGTCTCTTTCTTACAGAAGAAGAATGGGGATGCATAAAATGAATTATATCTTACTTTTTAAAAGTAATTTAAATCCTAGATAGACCATTTCTTGTCTTCACCTCAAACTCCAGTCTTTGAAAGGGACCAACACGTGGGACTCAGCGCTTTATTAGGAGTTGACTAAGGGATCCAAATCCTACTAGTCTTGTCTCTTGAGCTTTTTTACTCTATAAAATACAAGTCAGAGAAGACTTGCAGTGGAATATTTCTACCTATTCTTACCCACCTGTCTAGTGCCCTACAATAGTCAACTTCCCCATATGCCACCGCCAGCACTATCACTAAAATATTAACATTTTTTGCTGGTAAATAGCAGGGAAAACCAATTTGGCTCACATGCACTTGGATTGTGTCAATGCCTTCAGAAGACTCAGCTCTGCCCCATGCAGACTTCAGAAATGAGTGGAATTTAAGAAGCATCATGAAAACCCTGAGGTAGCACTTCTACCAACACGAGTGCTGTGTCCTCCCACAACCAGAGGCCTCGCCAGGTAGTAAAGAGAAGTCAGCAGCTGAACGAGGAAACCGGAACTCCCATAGCCATGGCTGCTTACGATCTGCACTTAGGAGTGACACCCGAGTCACTGATGGGGTAAAGTGCCAGCAGGTGCAAGTGATGCTTATGGGAGACCTGTAGTTGTCTGTAGGATTTTATGTACTTTTAGTCACAAATGGATGGGCACTTTAGAGAAAACAGCGTCCCTCCAACCAACTGGCTAGACTCTAGTTAGGTCTTGCAAATAAATATCGTAATATTTCACTAGCCTGCAGCTCTGTGAGGTTGGTCTTTATTGGCCACAGAACAGTTAATGAAATAGCTTATATGATCATTCTCCCTATTTATCTGGAAGAAATTACTACTTTCCCTCCACCAATGAGCAACTTAGTTATATACAACTCAGTGACAGCCAATCCTTATGGTTCCTTGGACATGGAATCATAGGATTATCTCAAAGGAGCCTTTCCATGATCCCACATCATTCCACACACACCCATTGTCACCACATGGCTCCTGGATTCCAGCCTCCCTTCTCAGCAACCTGGACAGGCTCTGTGACTCTGCCATCAGACTTTTTGTTTGGAACAACTTTTTCCCATGTACTGCCTGAAAATTTTCTCATCCTCCTAGGTGCAGGCTAAGGGTTACTTTCCTTGGAAGCCTTCCCAGCAAGCCCAGACACAGACAGAACTGCCCTGGACTCCATATGTCTTTGTATATATTTTTATTACAACACATAAAACACTGCATTGCAGTTACTTGTTTGCCTATCTTTCTCCTCTCACTATTCCCCTGAAAAAAATTCCAACAAGGCTCTAAAGTATTTGAGGACAATGACTTTCTTTTATGTTTTAATCATGTTTGGAGGCAGAAAGATTAAGGGATACAGAAGAGGGAGGAATCTAAGTGACAGTGAAATCAGGGTGGATATGAGCAATTATATATGTATACATGCATGTGAACAGATTCTTTATATACTTACCTGTGGCTTGCTTTTATGTGGCTTTGATGTTATTATGTGATTAGGGATAGTATTTTTAGCCATTCACAATACTTTTAAAATAAAGATCTATGAAAAACAGGGAGGGTTTTCAAATCCCCTCTTAATCATTGCAAAATAAAAGAAAAGGTGATTGTGTGCTTTTAGTTAACAGGCTTTTCTGTTTCAAGTCTGAGCCTCAGGCATCCATTTAAAATGGCTTCCAAAAGCAATTCCAGGTGTAGCCTCTCCCTTTTTACTACGACAATGGTAAAAAATCCAGAAAAAGCCTAACTCTTGTGCTACCTCCTAAGATCTAGGACTGACAGTTCTACTGGAAGAATCTGGGAAAATTTCCAGATTTCCCAAAGTCACTGAACACTGAGCCCAAAGGGATAGCCCAACCACGCCCTGATGCTGCAGTCACCATCTGTCCCTGGCTCCCCCAACCCTACAACCCTCTGCCCAACACCCCTGACACCCAGTCCCATCCTCACAGACTCAGAATCTGAAGCTGTCTTAATCTAGGATACTCTCGTCACCAGGCAAAGAAGCCTGCTGAAACTAGCCCAGGTAAAGGAGTAGTAGGTGGAGCTCAGGGAACCCAGGGCAGGAAGAACAGCCTCAGGTGCTTAAACGGAAAAAAGAAGCTCGAAACTCATTTTCCTCTTCATGTCTCAGAAACTGCACTCTCTGAGCTGTGTTCTTTTTTACCCTGTGTTCCCCAAGAACTCCCTAAATGTGAGGCTCTGATGACTTCCCTGAGGCCTGACGACCTCCCAGTCCAAGAGCCTCACAGAGCTCCAGGGCTTGCTTCTGTCTGCACTTCCAGGGGCAGGCTCTGAGCGGCCCAACAAATGGGGATGCACAGTGTGGCTAGAGAGAAGGGATTGCATGCAGCAGCACAGTGATCTTCAGCCTTCCAGAAAACCGCTGCTGACAGGCCTCCTCTGTTTCTACAATGTGTATGTATTTGTTGGCCAGGGCTCCCATAACAAAGTACCACAGACCAAGGGCTTAAACTACAGAGATTTATTGGCTCACGGTTCTGGAGGCTGGAAGTAGGAAAGGATTGGTTCTTTCTGAGGGCTGCAAGGAAAGTGTTTGTTCCAGGCCTCTCCCCTTGGCTTGGAGATGGCCAGTTCCTCCCTGTGCCCCTCACATCTTCCATCCATGCATGTCTCAGGGTCTACATTTCCACTTTTTATAAGAACTATGTGTCATACTGGATTAAGGCCCAACCTAAAGAACTCATTTTAACTTGATTACCTCTACAAATACCATAGGTCCAAATAAAGTCACATTCTGAGGTCCTGAGATTAGGGATTCAATTAATGAATCTGAGGAGCGGAGGGAACATATTTTACTGCATAACGGTACAGTTCCTAAATGTGAGATCTTTTTGCATAGACCCCTGGGAAGTCTAGTGTTTGGTGGTCTGCCGTATCAGAGTGGCAGCCTGTCTGGCTGCATCTAGAGTTGCTCAAGACAAATGCTTATCAGAAACTGAGACTCAGGTGAGGGGTGTATGGGCACCAACCTGCCTTTCAGGTATGGCTCTGGGAGGAAGAGAGTTTCCAAGCATGCTCAAGTTCCTAAGAATCAGCCCAGTAACTAAAAAAATACAAACCAAGACAGCAGCAGTAAGATCACACTTATGTAGAGTATATCGGCAGAATGTCAAGACAGGACTGCATTTTGAGACGAGCACACACACCACACATTGCTCATGCCAGCAAGAAATGAAACCACATTTCTGGAAACAATTTGGTGATTTCATTAAGGGCATTTTAAAAAGCTGCATAATTTGACCCAAGATTCCTGATTTTAGAAATTTTTCTTCAGAAACTAACAAGGGCTACATTGATAATTTTCTATTAAAAAATTCTTCACAGCATCATTTTTAATAGCTAAAAAAACAAACCCTGGAAAACAGCCTCAATGTCCAATAACAAGGGGATATGGCATATTCATATGATGGCATACAACAATGAAAGTAGGAGTTTTCAAATAATTAGTTTTAATAACAAAATGTTTTGATATAAGGGAAAATATTAAGTGAAGCAAGCTACGAATGTATAATACATTATGTAACCAACTGTATTTAAAATATTCACAAAAATAACAGAAATGTTAGCAATGATTGTTTTCTTTGTGATAAGATTAGAAAGTTTTGAATTTCTGTATTTCTTAAACTTCTTGCAAAGAGTATATTTATACATTACTCTTATAAAGTAGAAAGAATAGCAATTTTTTGAACATTGTACTTCCTTTTCTATTTTCACTTCTCTTCCTTCTCCTCTACCCTTACTTTCAACCAAGGCTAGAGGTTGAACAGTGACTTAGCGCTCACAAAATCTATTGCCCTCTTTGACCTAATAACTTCAGGTCTATTTCTCATTACTATTGCATCCACTGTAACTTTTTTGATATCCTGATGCTCATGCAAATTACATATGAATTTCCATTTCTTTAACCTGTTATTATCTGTTTAACTTGTTACTCACTTTGCCTTCACTTTGGCTTGCATAGTGACACTGGTGAAAAGCTATTAATGAGTGGGAACTTAACTAACAATGGAATCATAGTAAGACTTGTAAGGATTTGAAATAGAAATACCCTGGTGGAATTACTGTCCCATAGAGTCTATATTTTTCTATATTTCTCTTGTAATTCCTAACTTGGAGTTCCTCCCAGTAGGAATATACTGTCCTTCATGTATAAATATAAATATAAAAATATAGCAACATTACAGCACTTCAAACTTGTCATGAAACTCTTCCAATCTTTTTTTAATTCTGACAAGATGATGCTCTAATGAAAGAATTTGATTATGTTAATTTCCCAGTTTGAAAATCTTTTAGTGGATGTTGCACTGTGCTATCTAGGTCCTCCTTTGGATGCTGTGCTGTGCTAACTAGGTCCTCCTTTGGGACTGAGCAGCCCTTCGCCACAGTTGCCAGGAATGTTGGGGCTAATGGCTGTCAACTGAGTGGCTCCCCATTAGGTACTCTCAGCTGAAGACAGCAGCTTCACTCAAGGCCACACCCCCTCCCTCGGAATAGCAGACCTTTGATGACTAGTCAACGCAGGACTGCAGACCTTGACCACCTTCTCTTCAGTTGGGGCAAATCCTGAAGGGTCATCTCAGCTCTAGAGCTCCCTGTGGGATCTGCCCTGCAGGTCATTTCTTTCCTCTGCCCACCTCTCCTTCCTTCATTTCCCTACAGATGTTGTTCCCATGAACACTCTCTAATAAACACCTGTCTGCAAATAAACATCTGCTTCCATGTCTGCTTCCTGGGGGAACCCAGTGTAAGACCCTGTACCAAGAGCAGTCTGAGGAAGTAGACTCTAAAGTGGGGGTCTCTAAATAGGGTGTAAAGTGGAGATGTGGATCATCCCTGATCAAGTGGCTATGAGAATCCTATCACTGGTGATAAATGGAATATGAGTAGCCACAGGCATCCTGTAGCAGTGAAATTGCTAAAGCTTTTCCCAGTAGTGAACTGTGATTGGATACAGATGGAAAAGAATGGACTAGGGTGAGAATTATCTCAGTGCTTGAGAAATTTCAGGAAAGCAGAAATTGGAAGAACTATGGAATTAGGTATCTATTTTGGGGTGCAATCAATACACTGAAGGAAAACAGTGACAATCTGAGGGTTGGAGAGCTTAATCTAAGAGTTGGAGAGCTTCATTAGCATGATATAGAGGGCCTCTCATCTGCTGAAGAGAAAGGATCAAAACCCAGGGCACGCTTATAAGGGAATAACAGAGCTTCAGAGGAGATTGAATTCTAAAGCTCATCAAGTCTTCTGTTGCTAAAGTCAGGGCCCTTGGAAAGGCATGGGACCCTGAGACATAGGATGGAATATGTGAGCTAATGCACTTAAAATCTTGAAAGCCAGATCCCTATGAAATCTCTGCACCTGCTAACATGGTCTACTCTTTTCTGTTACAGGGTAGCCACCCCCCACCCATCACCTTAATTGAAAATGATAAAAAGCAAGGGGGAGGGTCTTTGCCCTTGCAAGATAATACACACCTTTTTAAATGCCTACCCCTTGACACACACGAATAACTAGGATTAAGTCATATCGTAAATTTGTCAGGAAGGTAATAGAATTACTAAGAGAGAAAAGAACTATACCCTAAAGGAGCCACAGGACCTAGCCAACATGTACCAGCAGGATCTGATAGATGAGACTACATCTTGAAGGCACTAGATCAAGGGAGGTGGCAAAGTTGTATAAAAGAAAGTTTATTCATATAGAAGTACTCGCCCATGATACAAAATTTAACAACATGGTAAAGACCCAGTATGCTTGAATGGTTCTTGGAACCTTGAGGAAAGCAATGGTCCATGTATATAAGGTCAACATGGAAGAAAGGCCTTGGAAGAAAATAAAGTAGAAGATAAGTGCTCAGAGAAAGGAATGTGGTGGAAGGAACGTACTACGCAATGCCAGAAAACTAACTTGCTGACTAAGTTCTGTGGACAGCACGGGGAAAAGTGTTTACCAAAGCAGTAAAAAATGCCATGGTTAGAGAGAGGGACAATTGCATCCCTGAGAATCTCAGAAATGGCTGTGCTCTGTAGGCCAGGGCTAACCATGGGAGATGATCTTACAGAAGTGGGCTCCCTGACAGCAATAAGAATGATAAAATCCCAAAATCAAAGAGGTTGGATGGTGCACTTAAATATTAGGATAAAAAGGAAACAACTCTCCTAATAAAAGGCAAGGTCATTGTGGCAGTCAAAAAGCTCAGGAGATAATAGAACATGTCACATAGACAGTATAGATGAGTAGGCAACGAGGCTAATGTTCGGTTTGTATGGTGTGCCTAAATCAAAAATGGATGATCAGAGGACTGAGGAGAGCTGTCCCAGTAAATCGTCACAGTCACTTTTCCAGCTTCTAGACCTAAGCATTCAGACCCAGATCCCACAGCCTGAAGTAGAAGTCATGTCCCCAGCAGGAACCTTCAGTCCTATGGCAAGTGCCTTCACTAATGCTATCTCCAGTCCTTTTCCAAAAGGACGCAGGGCCCTTTAAATAAGTAATCATACAGTGGGGAAAGGAAAATACAAAAATATTTTATGACTGTGGTACACAATGTGCAAGCTGATAAGATATGGAGAGACCCATGATCCCTCTTTTAGAGAGGGGACACAGGAGGACCAAGTAATGAATGAAGCCCTGCCTCAGGTCTGGGTTACAATGGGTCCAGTGGGTCCATGACCCACCCAGCGGTCATGTCTCCTATTTTCTAAATGATAATTGGGAGGGGTACATGTGACAGTTGGCAGAAACCACACACTGGCTCCTTGCCATGTGAGGTAAGAGTTATCACAGTGGGGAAGGCCACTTGGACGTCTCTGAGCCCTCCTCCTTCTGTCACCAATAAGAGTCATGCACCATGTAATGATGTTCTGGTCAACGATGAACCTCAGATATGACAGTGGTCCCAAAAGATTATAATGGACCTTAAAACTTCCATTACCTAGTGACATCTTAGCCACCATACCATCTTAGTGCAATGAATTACTCATGTGGTTGTGGCAGTGCTGGTGCAAACAAACCCACTGTACTGCCAGTCACATGAAAGTCCAGCACATGCAATTATATACAGTATATAAGACTTGATAATGACCATAAACAACTATGGGTCTGGTTGATATATTTAGTATACTATCCTTTTTATCATTATTTTAGCACATATTCCTAATTACAAGGTAAAACAAAATAAAATAAAACAAGTTACCTGTAAAACAGCTTCAGGCAGGTCCTTCAGGAGGATTACAGAAGAATCACTGCCATCACAGGAGACCACAGCTCTATGCGTGTGATTGCTCCCGGAGACCTTCCCGTGGGACAGGATGTGGAGGTGGAAGACAGTGATATTGATGACCTTGATTATGTCTCGGCTTAGGCTAACGTGCAGTTTTGTGTCTTAGTTTTTAACAAAAAGTTTTAAAAAGTGAAAAATCAAAATCAGAATTTTAAAAATAGAAAAAAACTTACAGAATAAAAATATAAACAAGAAAATATTTTTGTACAGCTGTACAATGTGTGTTTTAAGCTAAACATTATTAGAAAAGAGTTCAAAAAAATTTTTAAATTGCTTACAAAGTAAAAACATACTGTAAGCTAACATTAACTTATTACCCAAAAAAAAGTGTTTTTGCTGCATAAACTTAGGGTAGCCTAAGTGCACAGCGTTTATAAAGTCTCTAGCAGTGTGCAGTAAGGTCCTAGGCCTTCACATTCACTCAGCACTCACTCACTCACCCAGAGTAGCTCCCAGTCTTGCAGTGCCCTGTATGGGTGTAACATGTTTTTTCTTTTATGTAATATTTTTACTGTATCTTTTCTATGTTTATATATATTTAGGTAGAAAACTACTCAGCATTATGTTAGAGTTGCCTAGAGTATTCATCACAGTAACATGGTACACAGGTTTATAGCCTAGAAGCAACAGGCTACACCACTTAGCCCAGGTGTGCAGTATGCTATACCACCTAGATATGTGTGATAACACTCTACAATGTTTGCACAATAATGAAATCACCCAATAACACATTTCTCAGAACACATCCCTGTCAATAAGCAACACATGACTGTATGGTAAATCAAGCACAATTTAGCGTACTGAAAAAATTTCAAAGATTATTACTGCTATTAAAAACATAGAACACAGCAGGGCTGGCCCCCAACATAACCCCATTAATTCACCAGTTAAACCAGAAACAATCCAGAGAGATACTAAAGAATTGGCAGTGGACTGTCACAAACTCAGCCACGTGGTAATCCCAACGGCAGCCTGTGCCACACAGGGCGTCTCTGCTAGTGTAGAGCCACACTGCCTCGGTGTGTGTTATGCCGCCATTGATCTGATAAATGCATTCTTTTCCATTCCTACTGAGAAAGACGATAAGACAGAGTTTGTACTCACTTGGAACACACAAAAATATAAGTTACAGTTCTCTCTGAGAAGACCTGACCACGTGGGTATGCTGTCCACTGTAGTGATGACGTGATACTAATCATACCAGATGAGTGAAAAGTCGCAACTACGTTAGAGGCCGTCGTGATTTACATCACATCATTTCAGAGGATGAGAGATAAATTGAAGATTTAGGGGCTCACCATCTTAGTAAAATTTTTGGTCTGGGCATGCTAGATGCTTCAATGTAAATAAAAAATTGCTGCATCTGACACGTCTTGTTGGATGCAAGGAAGCATCATGCTGATGAGCCATTCTAGGCCTTGGGAATTTTCATGCTGGGGTTTAATCCATTTACTAGGTGTATCGGTCAAGATTCAGAGAAACAGAGTCAATGGGGCATGTGTATACAGAGAGATAGGTGGGCGAGAGAAAGATTTATTCTAAAAAATTAACTTACAAGATTGTGGAGGCTAAGTCCACGATCTCAGGGTGGACAAGAAAATTAGAGACCAAGGAAAATGCTGATGGTGCAATTTTTTGGACGGCAGTCAAGTCTGAAGGGCACCTGCTGGCAGAATTCCTTCTTGCTCTGGCGAGGTCAGTGTTTGTTCTATTCAGGCCCTCATCTGATTGGACGAGACTCACCCACATTACAGAGAGCAACATGCTTTATTCAAGTCCACCAATGTAAATGTTAATCTCATCTGAAAAAACACTCTCACAGACACATTCAGAATAATGCTCGACCAAATATTTGGATACAATACCCAGCCACATTGACATAAAATTAACAAGCACAACAGGTAACATCAAAGGTTGCCACCTTTCAGTGGGGCCCAAAGGAGAAAATTCAAGCTGAAGGCAGGAAGCCCTGTTGCTACAGGCATGAGCAAGGCAGGAGAGGACCCTCCCACCCCCAGGAATGTCAGGTGGTTGTTATACTGTCTTTCTAAAATAATAATTGGTCACAGCCAGCACCAGGGAAAGGCAGTCTCTCAATAAATAGAAATACCAGAAACTGGTGATAAGATCTCAGGAGTTGGGGAGTAGGCTCAAGGATGTGCATTAAGAGGCAAAATGGCAGAGTTTGACTGGCATCTGACCTCCTAGGGACATTCAACTGCTAAGGGAGGAATACCTCAAGTGAGCATGTGTATAACTCCAGTAAACACACTGTGTATCCTCCCCTCCCAAGCACTAGCAGGCCACTGTGCATGCAGACAGCCCACCCCAAGCAGAGAATAGGTGAGAAAGCATGTGAGACCCCAGAAGCATGCCAATTATCCCTAAAGGTATCAGGGGTAGGAAAACAGGTGCCTGATCATAGGGTACCAAGTGACCATGCAGACAGAACTTTCCATTATGACCTGTGTTGTGTAGGACTCCCCATATCACAACATCAGAGCAAAGCAAATACAACTCGTAAAATGAGATTTGTTACATTGGAGACCAGGCATGAATAGGGCCAGAAGACACAGATAACCTACATGAACAAGTGGCCCAGAACCCGATGTGATCCACCACAATGGCATGCGTGCAAATCCTTTAGTTCAACTCTTTAGACACAAGGGGTATCCCTTATGACCAGCTCACTAAGGGGGAGAAGATTGGTTTTAGTTCATTACTGGATTGGTGCCAGCTGGGAACAAGCAAGAAATTGACTGCCATCTCTCTCTAATTCTACCTAAAGACAGCAATGAGAGTAAACACTCCCAATGGGCAGAGCTGAGGGCAGGCTCTGTGTGGAAAGAGAATTGACCCAAGGTAAGAATGTATAACACATGGGAGGTAACAAATGGCTAAACTGGTTAGTTGGGGTCTGGAGGGAAAATTGAAAGATAGAGACAAGGAATTCTGAGGAAAGGCATTTAGGTGGCCTGATGAGAGTAGGCAAGAAATATGAAGATGTTTTTACCTTCTGGTAACACTTACCAGAGAGTATCCCCCATGGAAGGAGTACTATACAACCATGCAACAGATTAGTCAGCCAGTTGACTCCACCACCCTCTGCCACTAGCCATTCAGGCCTGGCACAATGGGAGCATGAGCAGAGCAATTATGGCCGCAGGGATGTGGATTTCATAAAATAAACATGATTGAGTGAATCTGTGGCCACCTGATTGAGCTAAATCTCCAGTCCATCTCACCTCCTTAGAGGTGGGGTTGGCCCCAAATTTCAACCCTCTAATTATGTGATGGCCCCCAGTCTGAAGCTATCTGGGGGCTTACCCTGAGTTACTTCATTAGTATAACATAGACAGTCTTATCACTCCAGAAATTCCAAGCCATTCAGAGCTCTGTAACAGGAACTTAAAAAAAAAAAAAGACCAGATGCATCCCTTGTACCACACAAGATGACTGCCCCTCCTTGACGGCAGCCT
This sequence comes from Cacajao melanocephalus, assembly GCA_963573385.1. NCBI lineage: Eukaryota > Metazoa > Chordata > Mammalia > Primates > Pitheciidae > Cacajao > Cacajao melanocephalus. The sequence continues at coordinate 72,781 of CAUYLG010017023.1, forward strand.
GCATCCAATGGCTGCTGCGTGGAAGATGTGAGTTTGGAGTTAAGGCATAACTGCCTCATGGTGAAACAACTGTGAAGAGCCGTGCAGCTCCAAAGCTCTTCTGGCATCAGCTGTAGCTTTTGTTACAATTTAAGTTCTCCAATTCTTAGGAGGCATTGACGTGGAAAAACAATCTCCAATAAACTCTCCCCATGCATGCCTTTTTTTTTTACTCTACTTCCAGTGTATTCTAACCTAAGATAGTTTTCAGTGACTGGAAGGATAAAATTCAAACATCTAAGGAAACAGTCATTTATGTGCTCAGTATCTAGTTATCTAACATTGATTTGTAGAATCTTTGAACTTTACACTTCCGCCATATTGAATTTCACTCTAAAGTCCCTGAACTCTTTCATTTAGTGGGTGAGTTGTGTTAGCTGGTACAATGGGTTAATGGGCACTCGCCATGTAAAACATGCTGGCTACTTGCTGCAGGTGGACTACTCGTAAAGATCCCCACACAGCTGTGCTTCCCCAGTTGTATTAGTGCACACCTGGAAAACAGTTCTTCCTAAAATTGTTTATGCTAGCACTTGTTGTCATTGCCATAGTATAATTTAATTTAAAACTATATAAATCAGTAAAATAGGAAGGTAAAAAAGAGATTATTTCTATGAAAACTAAATTGAATGTATTAAAAAGGCCTGACAAAAGTAAATTTCTGATTATAATGGCTCTCTAATTTGGATGAAAGAATAATAAAACAAATTAAAAAGTGAGAAAAGGGTGTACCTCCCTAGAAAATTTTCTCAAGAAGCTTATTTCCCCATGACTTCAATTTCTCACTCCACTTGAAAGGAAGAGAGAGAAACAATAATTCAGAGGGTGCATTAAGGCTCTATGTCATGCAAGGAGAAAAATGTAGAACAGCACATATAATCAAGCAAAGTTATCCTTTATAAAAAACTGGAAAAACATAAGTGCACCGACATGTTTTAATATAAAATGAAATGTTTAAAGTGCATGTGTCTTTCTTTAATAATTACCTGTGTTCACCAGCAGTGTGAACCTGAACCAACCGGAATCACATCACATGAGAACATCTCCATTGGGTGATCATTCCCTCAGGCTACTCACCCTCCTCCTGACTAGGCCTTTCCACACCCTGCCAGAAAAAGTCCTGAAAGCTCTCCCACATCCTCTTTCAAAACTCAGCTCAGGCGTCACTTCCTTCAGGGAACTTTCCCAGACTCCCTAAGATTTCACAGGCTCCTCCTTACCCTGTGAATGGATGTACATCTCCTAACTACTCAGCATATTGCACTTATCCGCTCATTTGTCTTCCCCATAAAACTATAAGCAATGCCTGCCTCTCAGTCTTCCTTGCAGGCCTGTGCTCAGCATTGTCTGGCACACAGTCAAAATTCAATAAATATCTTTTCATTAATAAATTTATGAATAATTTTTCAATACTGCATTTTCTTTCCATAAGAAATTTGCACACAAATCCATATACCCCTTTTTCTCTGGCTGCTGTCCTCCCTCCCCTTACATAAGAAAATGGACTTGTAGGTGTCAGGGACATTTTCAGATTGTAGAAAGTGAAGTAAAGGTAACTGTGAACTTTAGAGATGAAATTGGAAAACAGAATCTTGAACTTTTGTCAACAATAGCCAAGAAAGGTAATTAACAAAGGGTTTCTGATAGCATCCTTATAGCATTTTTAAGTCAATGAAAAGGAATTGCAACTTACCTCAATTAAGTTTGTCTTTGGAGGAAAAAATATAAATAGATGAGTTTTACTTGGTTGGATAAAATAAATATAGACATAAGGTTATTTTTCCCTGTCTTCCTGTTTTTTGAAATAAAGCCCGAATTACCCCCCAGTAAAATGTCCACAGCTACCAGATTTTTTTCTTTGATTTCTTTCTTTCTTTTTTTTTAATTCCTGTAAGCATCTTGAGAACATATACAATGGCTATAATAATCCTCGTATTCCATTTCTATGTAATCAAATTCATATAATGGCCCTTTCTTGATTAAGGAAGAAGATTGCACTTCTTCAAGAAGATAGCTGATCATTGCCTTCAGAAAGAAAGGTGCAATTTGTTTGTAAATTACTGTGACGCTAGCAGCAAATTGCTTTAATTAATCTACCCTCCACACACATCATTTCACCACTCCTAGCGGGACCAGACGAGTTTTGGTGCACTTTGTGAAGAACTGGTTACCTGATAATACATTGCCATAATGGCTGAAAATTCCAGTAGTATTCTTGTCAGTGTTGTGAAGTCAGTGCAATGACATTGTGCCAACTGGATTTCAACTGGAGAGTTACAAGGAACCTCTGTCATTTGTGACTCAGTGTTTTCAGTTAGCAGAATCCTGCTGGCTCCCAACCTCCTGCTCCTCCAGCAGAATCTCCATTCAGAAAAGATGCCACTGCAGGAGGTTCATGGCAATGTCCCAAGCCAAGATCTGCACTTACCTGCTTATTATAAAGTCTGAGGTTGCTGCTCTACCAAGCAGTTAGAACAGAGAAAAAACAAACAACAACAATAAAAACAAAAAAAAAAATAATTCTTCAGGTTCTCAGCTTTTAGGGAATTTCTTAAGAGTTCAATAAAAATCCTCAGAAACCATGCACGTTTTCAACTCAGAGTTACTAATATGAAGAGTTAATAGAGTTGTAGCAGCTGCAGCCAGCTTGGCATTGACTGTCCTTAGGCTACCAGACCCACTTTGCCTGTGGAGGAAAAAAAGAAGTACCTGGGAACTGGGGCGGCGGAGGGGGGTAGCCCTTTATCCACAGCTGAGTGGCACAATGGCAAAAATAATCAGCTACTTTGTCCCTGATGGTTTGAGCCAAAGTGCTTTCCCTGGGACTCGTTAGTAGCACATTTTGATTGGTCTCCTGCCCTTTCCTTCCAGCTAGGCTGATTAACCACCCTGGATTGCCTGGAACTATACCAGTTTTAGCGCTGAAAGTTCCTCATTCTAGAAAACTCTTGGACAGTTGGTCATCGTACGCTTTCCTGGTCCTGTATCACCACATCTCCTGAGAATGCTCCCCAGTGAATTACCTTCGCATGAACCGTCATCTTGGGATCTGCCTCTGGGAAACCCAACTGAAGTCTTTAAAAACATTGGCTACCTAATAAGAAAACCTCTTTAACCATCTGCACATCCACGAATATAACAGAGCACTTCAATAACCAGAATCATCCCTCAGAACACTTGCAAGGAAGGGAGGTTGGTCACTTAAGACACAGGCAGAGCTTGTCCACTTTTCACAATGCCCACTGCCACCTCCCAGTACCAAACCATTATCTTCATCTCTTGCTGGGACAACTACAGTGGCCACCTCGGGTCTCTCTTCTTCCACCCCTGTGCCTGCAGTTTATTCTCAGAGTAACTTAGTTAAAATATAATCCAGTTCACGGCACCCATTGACACAAAACCCTACAGTTGCTCCTCAGCTTACTCACAGTAAAAGTGGAAGTTCTGCTGACATGGTGGCTTGCACCTGTAATCCAAGTAGCAAAGTGCCAGAGGATGAGGCCGGGAGTTTGAGTCCATCCTGAGCAACGTAGCTGAAAAGAATAAAAGGGTTTTTTGTGAGTATTTTTTTAAATTTATTTTTATTTTTTGAAATGGGGTCTAGCTGGGTCACCCACAGTAGGGTGCAGTAGCACCATCATAGCTCATTGTAGCCTTGACCTCCTGGGCTCAAGCAATCCTCCTCCTTCAGCCTCCCGAAGAGCTGGGACTATAGGCATGAACCACCACACTGGCTAATTGTTTTTGGTAGAGATGGGGGTCTCACTATGTTGCCCAGGCTGGTCTTGAACTTTTGGGCTCAAGTGATCCTCCCACCTTAGCTTTCCAAAGTGTTGAGATTACATGTGTACACTATCACGCAGCCAGAAGTTATTTTTTGTTATATACACACACACACACACACACACACACACACACACATATATATATATATATATATATATATATATATATATATATATATAAAGCAGAAGTCCTTACCAAGAGCCCAAGGCCCCCCAGTGGGCTATTCTGACCTCTCCTTCTGCCTCACTCTGGCTGCCTGGCTCTGTGCCAGATGTGCCAGCCCACCTGAGAATCAGGAGCTTACTCTCCCCTCAATCTGGAAGGTGACTCACTTCCTTTGGGTCTTGACTCAAGTCACCACCTCAGCAAGCCCTCTTCTGGGTTCTCAGCTAAAAGGGACACGCCCTCTCCTTCATGGGCAGCCAAGCCCTGTCCTGCGGCCACCCCTCTTTTTGCAGCTCTCTTGGCCTTCTCTCCTTGTCTCTGCCCTGCAGTGTGTAAGCGCCCCAAGGGCAGGTCTGTCTGTTTTTCTTTTTTTTCATTTCACACATTTTTTATTTAATAGCAATAAAGTGAGGTTGCATTAAAGTAGAAAAAGCTTAGGTAAAAAGTATATTCGTTTTCTTCAACTGAGAAGGGTGCCCTTGTACATAGAGTTCCCAGACAAACAGTCAGCTTCTTTCCCCCTGATTATCTGTGGCCAGTGAGAAAGAAAGGCATAACAGGGAAAGTGAAGGAGCCAGCTGGGTACCTCCATAAGAGAAAACTGCTGGTGACATTTAAAAAACTCACACTTCAACTTTTACAATTAAACACACCAACCCAGCCCAGAGGTTTTTGTACATAGTGAGGAAATACTGGGGAGGTGGTCAAGAGACTGAAATAATTATCCTCCTTCACACATGAAAGAAGAAATATGTCCTCAGATGCAACGAGTGTTCCATTCTTCTTTATCCAAGATTCCTCACCGACTCCCAGAGACCAGTCCCAAGAGTCATCCACATCCAGCTCCCAGTAGTATTTCCCAGAGGAGAAGCCCTGGGCTCCCAATGCAGCATTATAGTCAGATCTGTCAGAATTCAAAGATCCAGGATATTCCTGGTCAAGTCTAAGCATTAAACTTCTCACATCCTCAAACAGCCTGACACTGTGATTGGTTACTTCATTACTGACGGAAATCTTCACTGTGGAAAGAAGATAACGTTCCAATCTAATGCAGTTTATAAATTCTTTTTTTAATGTACTGGCCAAAATTTTATTACTTATCGTTTGTCATGAAAATACATTAATGGGTAAATCATTATATAATTTTTTTAAATTTTTATTTCTTTTTAAATTTTTATTTATTTATTTATTTTACTTTAAGTTCTGCAATGTATGTGCAGAATGTGCAGGTCTGTCTGTCTTATGCCCACCACTCACCCCAGTTCCTGACAGTGCCGGGATCACAGCAGATGCCATCATGACTGGCGGTGGTTCTTGTCTCTCCACCCTCCCACCTGCGCTGAGCCTCTTGAGACCAGAGTATGGTGTCAGAGGCCCTGGCTGTGTCCCCACATGGTTGCTTGTCAGTGATCACCAGTGATGCACACAGCTGCTCCTGCCCCTTGCCTAGGCAGGCCAGGGATGCAGCAGGCTTCCCTTCAGTCATCCCCTCGAAGATGAACAGGAGTACAGTTGGAAAACAATAACCCAAATCAAAACAGAATATCCAATGGAAGAAAACAAAGCTCAAGGTCATATGGGTGCATTTGGGTAAAGTCAGCAGTAGAAACATTGCTCTTCCCAGCCCAGAGGCATGTACCTTTGATGACATCTTAGACTTCAGGTGTAAGACAGCCACAGCCGAGCATAGCACAGGGCTTCTCAAGGTGAGGTCCCTAGACCAACGGAGACAATATTACCCAGAAGTTGCTTAAAATGAAAGCTATCAGGTCCCACCAAAAACCCTAGACCTACTGAATCAGAAACTCTGGGGGTGGGCCCAGCAATGGGTGTCTAAACAAGCCTCCCCACAGGAGATTCTGACACACTGAGCCTAGAATCACTGGCCTCGCAGGTAGGTCACACTGGGAATTATTTCTCTAGAAAACTCTTGCTGTGGTTGTTCCATTGCAATCTCCCAGACCAGCGTTTCTCAACCTTGGCACTATAGACATATGAGGCCTGATAATTATTTGTTATAGGGGAATGTCCTGTGCCTTGTGGGATGTTTAGCAGCATCCCTGGACCCTCCATGCTAGATGCCAGTAGCACCCCCTGACCTCCACCAGTTGTAATCAGCAGGACGATCGCCAGGCATTGCCAAATGCCTCTTCGAGGGCATAATCACCCCTTGTTGAAAATCACTCCATTAGACGATACTTGGAAGGCAAGAACAGCCTCGAATTGTGATGCAGCTGAGCCTGCCAACATCAGCAATTGGTGGCAGCTTCCCATTTTCAACAGCTTGATCCCAGAGCATCTGTTGCAGGTTGGGCTCCCTGGGAACAGATTTTGAGATTGGCATGCAGGAGGTTTAGGGGGCAGGATGCACAGGAACACCTCCTGTATGGGTGAAGGAACCAAGAATGAGCAGAAGGAGAGGCTGGGCTAGGATACAGTTGAAATGGAGGCTCCCCAGGGAGCTCTGGAGTGGGATGGCCCTGCAGAGGTGTCCCAGCAGAGGCACAGGAAAAAGCCCTTTACAGACTTACTCCAAATGATCCATCATACTACAGATCACATGTGATTCCTTGGGCGTAATTGTAAGTGAGCTGAATTCCTTCAGCTGTGTCTGTTCTCAGAGAAGGACTGAGCTGTGAGCTCTCAGCAGCAACACACCAGGAATCAGCACACATGTCCTGGGTGGCATGCCACAGAATCCACAACAGCATCTGAGCTCTGTGGAGCTGAGACTTCAATCTTATCAGAACATCTGTGACTCCAGTGCATGCTATTAAGTGCTTAAATCCCAACCACAGTTATCTAAACACTTGAACAAAGAATGTTTGTTTATTCAAATGATGTGTTATTATTCCAAGACACATTGTGAACAGATCCAGTAGTTCATACTGTATCACTCTGTATTCCACTGGAGCGATACTTGTTCTCATAAAAATGTAATCTATGGAGTTGTCCTCCCCAGATCTTTACCAAGGAGCCAATGTGAATCAGGCTCAGGGACTGATTTTCTGGCTCTGATATGACTCTTCTCTGGAGGAGCTAATTATAGTTGACAAGAAGGTTTCTGGCTGTGCAGAGTCTCATCTTCTACTTGATGTCTGTTCAGAATGGCAAACAATCGAGCAGTAATTAGCACTTGTCAGTTCCGACCAGCTCTGCTCACCCAGACACAGGGACTGAGGTCTTCAGCCTGCAAACACAGTACTGCCTGCCTCTCAGCCAATCAGAATGGGCCCCACGTTGTTCTGGAAGTCACAGACTCCTCTGTAAGAGCCCCTGGAATTTGTCTGATCTGCTTCCCTAAGGCAGATATCTGGATATTTGCATAGTCAACATGCTATCAAAGAGGAAGTCTCCTTCTCATTAATCACTGTAAGTAAAAATATACATAAATGAAAGCTAGCATAACATGTAAACAAGGAAAAGCCTTTTGTCTTTCGTCTTTTCAGGAATTTGCCGCCAAATCAAACCCATATCTCATCACCTAGCACCATTCTTGAAATGATGAGTTCATGTGGCTATTTCTATCCTAGAGTATAAGCACCTAGAGGACAGGAGCCACAGACTTATTTCTGTTCTGACTGTGTAAGCTTAGGAGCTGGGATGTAGGAATTAGGGGGATGCCAGGCTGAGATAAGGGAAAACAAGGGAACTGTTGGAACCTCACACACACCATTTGTCTAAGATATTGTAGAAGGTGTGACTCTTCCTCATTGGGACTCACACACAGCTTTGTAAATGGGATTCATTTTCCTCCCCACCACCACACCCACTGAACTTATCTAACTTTGCATATACCTGTGGGGGATTCATCAACTTCAGATTTCTCACCCATTCTGAAGTCCAGGAAAAGAATTTCAAGTCCCTAGACAGAAGTGGTACCTGTAGCTCCTCTTACCTTTCCCTGGCAAGTGAGCTACCTGACTTTTACATAAGCATGCAAGAAGACTGCATGTTCATCCACTTTGTTTTATGGTTGCATAAAGATAACACCAAGACACATTCTGTGTAGTGAGTAAGAGCATTCAAGTGTGACACACGACTTCCATCACTCAGCTCACAGCCCGCATCTATTTTTGCCTCAGCAATATTTGGAAGAACAATGGCCTGTAAATATATATAAGTGCATAATTATGGAGTTTCATAAACTGTCAGTTGCATGCACCCATTTTCATAGAATTTAGAACGTGTCCTTATGAAAACCTTTAGAGGTATTTTCCTCCCAATCATACATATTTTAAGAAATAAAAAAAGGGGGGCAAAATGAGTATTAACTCATATACCAATTGATGGTAATAAATACACTCGTCACAGTATATACGTATTTAATCACATTCCAAGCATTCATATGACAATATGTCAAGCCTAATCTCTCAGTAATTCATATCTTAATTGATTTTCCATCGTTAGAGGATAAAAGAAAATGTTGCCTTTGGATCAGAATTTGACGTTTGGCTGTGGCTTACACATCTTTTGACAAAGTTCTTCAGGTTGAAGTAAAATTGTTTAGAGAATAAAGCATAGATCATTTTTACCAGGCTCATCACATAAGAAATTCTTCAACATTACTTCCCCATTCTCCATTTATGAAATCATCTGCAAGACTCCTTTTTACCTAATTCTTACTGTGATTATATAAGTACTGACAATTTTGCCCTAAAAACGTCGAGTTGTCTTTTAGGAAGGGCATAAATTCAACTGCCTCCAGGAAGCCATCCAGGAATGTGCAGTCCATACACTCCTCTCTCTTTTTTAAAATTCCTATAGCACCTAAAGGTCATAACACTCCTTTATATACAAAATTGTATAAAACTTGGTTTTGGCCTGGCACAATGGCTCATGCCTATAATCACAGGACGATGGGAGGCTGAGGTGAGTGGATCACAAGGTCAAAGATCAAGACCATCCTGGCCAATATGGTGAAATCCCATCTCTACTAAAAATATAAAAATTAGCCGGGTATGGTGGCACACGCCCTGTAGTCCCAGGTACTCGGGAGGCTGAGGCAGGAGAATCACTTGAACCTGGGAGACGGAGGCTGCAGCAAGCCAAGATTGCACCATTGCACTCCAGCCTGGGCAACAAGAGCGAAACTCCACCTCAAAAAACAACAACAACAACAACAAAAACAAAAACTTGGTTTCAAGTATGGGTGGCATCGGCACCACTCATTTAGGTACTCCTGAACACTGAAGTCCTGGCTGTGGAATGTCCAAATGTGAGATCCTGAGCAAGTCCCGTCAACTCTGAACCTCAGTCTCTTCCCTGTGGAAGTTTCATTTCAGGAATATTTTATTTTATTTTATTTTTATTTTTATAGTTTAAGTTCTGGGGTACATGTGCAGAACATGCAGTTTTGTTGCATAGGTGTACATGTGCCAGGGTGGTTTGCTGCATCCATCACCCTGTCATCTATATAATTATTCCTCCTAATGCTATCCCTCCCCAATCCTCCCAACCCCTGCTATCCCTCCCTTAGCCCCCTGCCCCCTGACAGGCCCCAGTGTGTGATGTTCCCCTCCCTATGTCCATGTGTTCTCGTTGTTCAACACCCACTTATGAGTGACAACATGCGGTATTTGGTTTTCTGTTCTTGTGTCAGTTTGCTGAGAATGACGATTTCCAGCTTCATTCATGTCCCTGCAAAAGACATGAACTAATCCTTTTTTTATGGTTGCAAAGTATTTCATGGTGTATATGTGTCACATTTTCTTTATCCAGTCTATCATCGGTGGGCTGAAATGGAATTGCTGGGTTGAATAGTATTTCTATTTTTAGATCCTTGAGGAATCACCACAATGTCTTCCATAGTGGTTGAACTAATTTACACTCCCACCAACAGTGTAAAAGCATTCTTCTTTCTCCACATCCTCTCCAGCATCTGTTGTCTCCTGATTTTTTAATGATTGCCATTCCAATTGGTGTGAGGTGGTATCTCAATGTGGGTTTGATTTGCATTTCTCTAATGACCAATGATGATGAGCTTTTTTCATGTTTGTTGGCTGCATAAATGTCTTCTTTTGAAAAGTGTTCACATCCTTTGCCCACTTTTGATGGGGTTGTTTGTTTGTTTGTTGTGAATTTGTTTAAGTTCTCTGTAGATTCTGGATATTAGCCCTTTTTCAGATGGGTAGACTGTAAAAATTTTTTCCCATTCTGTTGGTTGCCAGTTCACTCTACTGATAGTTTCTTTTGTTGTGCAGAAGCTCTTAAGTTGAATTAGATCCCATTTGTCTATTTTGGTTTTTGTTGCCATTGCTTTTGGTGTTTTAGTCATGAAGTCCTTGCCCATACCTGTGTCCTGAATGGTTTTGCCTGGGTTTTCTTCTAGAGTTTTTATGGTGTTAGGCCTCTTGTTTAAATCTTTAATCCATCTGGACTTAATTTTTGTATAAGGTGTAAGGAAGGGATCCAATTTCAGCTTTCTGCATATGGCTTACCAGTTTTCCCAACTCCACTTATTAAATAGGGAATCCTTTCCCCATGGCTTGTTTTTGTCAGGTTTGTCAAAAATCAGATGGTTGTAGTTGTGTGGTGTTCTTTCTGAGGCCTCTGTTCTGTCCCATTGGTCTAGATCTCTATTTTGGTGCCAGTAGCATGCTGTTTTGATTACAGTAGCCTTGTAATATAGTTTTGAAGTCAGGTAGCATAATGCTGCCAGCTTTGTTTTTGTTTGTTTGTTTGCTTGCTTGCTTAGGATTGTCTTGGCTATGCAGGCTCTTTTTTGGTTCAATACGAAGTTTAAGGTGTTTTTTTCCAATTCTATGAAGAAAATCATTGGTAGCTTGATGGGAATAGCGTTGAATCTATAAATTGCTTTGGGCAGTATGACCATTTTCATGATATTGATTCTTTCTAACCATGAGCATAGAATGTTTTTCCATCTGTTTGTGTCCTCTTATTTCCTTGAGCAGTAGTTTATAGTTCTCCTTGAAGAGGTCCTTTGCATCCCTTGTTAGATCCACAATGCTATCAATTTATTTCATGAACAATAATTGTGAAATTCTTACCTGGAAGACAATACTTACAGTACTGACCAAAGTTGAATCACCATTTTAACTAAAATTAATGTTGCAGTGTTTAGTAACTGTCCTGATAAGCACAGGCTAGAGCTATCAGACATTCTGGAAATCTTCCACCCCAAATTCAGAAGATACTAAACAAATCACTTATGGCTGGGCATGGTGGCTCATGCCTGTAATCCCAGCACTTTGGGAAACTGAGGTGGGTGGATCACTTGAGGCCAGAAGTTTGAGACCAGCCTGGCCAATGTGATGAAACCCTGTTTCTACTAGAAATACACAATAAAAAAAATATAAAATAAAAATACAAAAATTAGCTAGGTGTGGTGGTGCATGCCTGTAGTCCCAGCTACTTGGGAGGCTGAGGCATGAGAATCATTTGAACCAAGGAGGGATAGGTTTCAGCAAGCTGAGATCACACAACTGCACTCCAGCCTGTCATTTTTAGGTTCTGTCTAAAAAACAAACAAACAAAACAAAACACTTATAAGCCAATTTATGGAAAAATAAAATAATTTTGTCTTAAAATATAGTCACTGATATACAGAGATGTGCTCAAATATTTCTGTATACAGATATATGTTGTCAGATTACAAATAAGATTAAACACTAGAAAACAATATATTTCTAAGAAATAGGGTTTATACAATGATGTAACATTATTTACCCATTAGAATATTTTAGAAAAATATTTTTTTGAAGAAAGAAAAAGAAAGAAAAAAAATGAAAGAGAGAAAGAAAGAGGAAGAAAAAGAGGGAGAGAGAACGAGAAACTTGCTCGTTAAAAAATATTTAATAACGTGGTAAATATTCAAAAATATATAACACGTAAAGTAGAATTTTGTGTTTATTTTAATGTATTAAAATGTAAAGAAAAAAGTAAATAAATTTTTGAAAATACAGTGATTAGCACTTGGTAATGGGAATTTAATCTTCATTTGCATCTTTCTGTATTTTAAAAATTTTCACAATGTACATATGTTACTTTTGTAATCGGAAAGGAAATAGTAAAGATGTTTTCAAGTAAATGTGATACTCTCATTAAAAATATAGTTTTTAGTTCTCACTCATAGGTGGATGTTGAACAGTGAGAACACATG
>CAUYLG010017024.1:0-37107 GCA_963573385.1 Cacajao melanocephalus
TAAATATACAATCATGTCATCTGCAAATAGAGACAATTTGACTTCCTCTTTTCCTAATTAAATACTTTTTTTTTCCTTGCCTGATTGCTCTGGCTAGAACTTCCAATACTATATTGAATAGGAGTGGTGACAGAGGGCATCCTTGTCTAGTGCCAGATTTCAAGGGGAATGCTTCCAGTTTTTGTCCATTCAGTATGGTCCATTCTGCCATTCTTTACCTTTTAAGTGAAGCATTTAAGCCATTTACATTCAATGTTAGTATTGAGATAGGAGGTAGTATTCTATTCATTGTGCTATTTGTTGCCTGAATACCTTGTTTTTTTCATTTTGTTATTGTTATATAGGTCCCATGAGATTTATGCTTTAAAGACGTTCTATTTTGATGTATTTCCAGAATTTGTTTCAAGACTTAGAGATCATTGTAGATTGTAGTGCTGGCTCTGTGGTGGCTAATTCTCTCAGCATTTGTCTGGAAAAGACTATCTTTCCTGTATTTATGAAGCTTAGTTTCCCTGGCTATGAAATACTTGGTTGGTAATTGTTCTGTTTTAGGAGGCTAAAAACAGGAACCCAATTTCTTCTAATTTGTAGGATTTCTGCTGAGAAATCTGCTGTTACTCTGATAGGTTTTCCTTTATAGGATACCTGATGCTTTTGCCTCACAGCTCTTAAGATTCTTTTTTTTTGTTCTGACTCTAGATAACCTGATAACTAAGTGCCTAGTCAATGATGTTTTTGGAATGAATTTCTCAGGTGTTCTTTGGGCTTCTTGTATTTGGATGTCTAGGTCTCTAGCAAGTCCAGGGAAGTTTTCCTTGATTATTTCCTCAAATACATTTTCCAGACCTTTAGATTTCTCTTCTTCCTTCCAATTATTCTTAGGTTTTGACTTTTAATATAGTCCCAAATTTCTTTGTCCATTTTAAAAAATTCTTTTTTCATTGTCTTTGTTGGATGTGGTTAATTCAAAAGCCTTGTCTTCAAGCTCTGATATTCTTTCTTCTGCTTGTGCAATTCTGTTACTGAGACTTTCTGGTGCATTTTGCATTAATACTGTCATAGTTTTAAAATGTGTCCACAAATTCTCCCTTGGAAAAATGGAGTATAGTTCCTCTCCTCTTCTTGGAAGTGGGCTGGACCTAGACTCACTTCTAACAAATAGGATGTGGCAGAAGTGATTGTGTGTGGCCTTTGAAGCTAGAACATGGAAAACATTGCTAACTCCTCCCTGTTCTCGATTAGATCATCTACTCTGGGGGAAGCAAGGCGCCATAGTATAGGGACACTCAAGCAGCCTGAGGAGAGACCCACATGGAGAATAATGGAGGCTTTGCACTGGCCAGCATCAATTTATACCAACTTATGAGTCAACCACATTTGAATTAGATCCTCCAGCCCAGTCAAGCTTTCAGATGACTTTAGAAGTGGCCAACATCTTGACTGCAAACATAATCCAGAGATTGGCTACTTCTTGAGTTATAGAAACTATAAAGTGGTAATTGTTCATTGTTTTAAATCACTGAGTTTCTGTGTAATTGATTACAGAGAAATAAATAATACAGATACTATGACAAATTATGGTAAAAGCACTGATTATTAAAGATAAAGAGAAAAATATAAAAGTTGCTGGACAGAAGAGCTCTGTTAGCTAGCAAAGAATTACAGTTACAATGACATAATATTTCCCATCAGTTGATGCAAGAAGATATAGGACAATGCTGAGGGAAAACATCTTTCAAGTTAGATTTCAATATTCACCTGAATGATCAGGGTAAAACAGTGGCATTTTCAAACATACGAAGACAAAGAAAAAGATCTGTTCAGAGATCTAACTGAATGAACTAATGAATAATATATTTCAGAAATAAGAAATCGGAAACAGAAGAAAAAATGCACATGAAAATTGAATGATGAACACAGCAATTGGTGGCATATACTGGTAGAACTATTTATAGACCATAAAATAATTCAGTTTTTAAGATAAATAAAATTCTGGATAATGCCAAGGAAAATGATAGAGGATGAGGGAAGGTGCTGTTAGATGAGATTTTAAAGAATGATAAGATGCTTACCTTAGTTAAGGAGACTGGAGAAGATACTATATGATCTTAAACTTTGTTAGAATTATAGCATCATATATATATTAAAATGTAAAATTAATAACTAAAATATAACACTGTAATCCACAATTTCAAAATCAGTAGTGTTTGTGGGTGAGGTAAAGTAGAAGATTTAAAAAATATATAACAATCCACCAGAAAACAGAAAAAGAATTAAAAAAAAGAAGCAGAGAAAAGAAATAGTATATTACATGGTAGAAATCAGTCTAAAGAATAATACAAATAAATTTTCAGAATAAATACAAAGACCCATACTTACCTACTAAAAATAAAGTCTTTTGGATTGGATTACAAAAGTATTTAGCTATATTCTGTTTACAAGATGGCAAGGAGGTTGGAAGTAAGGGATAGAAGAATAACTAACAAAGAGCATAGGAAAACACAAAACAAAAGAAAAATGTGGTAATGATATTAATAAGACAATACAGAATTATGATAGAAGGCATTATAAAAAAGAGATGAAGAGGAACATCATCCAAAGGTCAAAAATACAATCTGCAGAGGAGGAATTAACAACAGTAATTAATATGTATGCATTTAATATAATTTCAAAACATACAAAGCCTAAACTAATAGAATTAAGAGAAGACGTAAGAAAAGCTGCTAAGGCAAAGCTAAAATTCTCCAAATAAAAGCCTATTGAGAGTTTATTGTGAATGTCCCTATGAAGTAGAAGGCCAATTTTAAATGACAAGGCCAGCATTCAAAAGGAAAGTCATTTTTTTCAAATATCAAGAAATGACAAGCATAACAGTTGCCTGTGATCCCAAATGCAATTCGGTATTCTGGTACAGTATTAACTTACTCAATTAGAAAATTAAAATATAATGTTTGTAAATGCTACAGAGTATTTCTCAAAATAGAAAATTATAACTGCTTCTCAGTTCAAGTTATCTTTGCCTATAAATTCACTTCTCAAATATTGATTTTCTAAGCTTTCCATTAACTTATGAGAATTTATTTGGTGACGGCATTACTGTTTAAGATGATTTGTGAAAGTTTTAGAAAATAAGAAGTGTGTATCAAGAAGAAATGTAAAAATTATTCCAGTTATATAAAGCATTCTGTTTTTTTGCCTTTGAAAAAGATTTTCTGAAGATCATTTTATTAGGTTAGTGCAAAAAAAAAAAAAAAGTAATTGCAGTTTTGGCCATTATTTATTTTGCACCAACCTAATGTTTTCTTTCTTTTTTTTCTCCCCCAACATTTAAGTTCAGGGGTACATGTACAGGATGTGCAGGTTTGTTATACAGGTAAACATGTGCCATGGTGGTTTGCTGCACATCCAGTCACTTAGGTAGTAAGCCTAGCATCCATTAGCTACTCTTCCTGACGCTCTCCTTCCTCCCACTCCCAGCCTCCAACAGGCTCCAGTGTGTGTTACTCTCCCCATGTGTCCATGCATTCTCATCATTCAGCTCCCACTTATAAATGAGAACTTGGGGTGTTTGGTTTTCTGTTTCTGCATTAGTTTGCCAAGGATAATGGCTTCCAGCTCCACCCATGTGTGTGCAAAGGGCATGATCTCATACGTTTTTATAGCTGCAGTATTCCATGGTGTATATGTACCGCATTTTCTTTGTCCAGTCTGTCATTGATGGGCTTTTAGGTAGGTCCCATGTCTTTGCTATTGTGAGTAGTGCTGCAATTTAATGAAATGGCACTATGAAAATAAAATAATCTATGAACAAAGATTATTTGTTCATAATCTATGAACAAAGATTATTTTATTTTCATAGTGCTATTTCATTATATTGTTTATAATTTTCCTTATAGTCACTATCTTGAGAAAATCTCAGACCATTTGGTATATAAGAACAGCATTGCAGGGCCTTTTCAAAGGACAAACTCAGAGACTGGAAAGTCAAAATCTTAGTAATGAAATACTTTCCTTACACTCATGTACAGTATCCTAACAGCAATCCAGGTGGTGGGCGTGGATCCTCACTTCACTCTCACTAGCTCTTTTCTCTGAGTTATTGTTCAACTTCTCTGAACTTCAGTGTTTTTATCCAGAAAATGTGGTTATTAACTTCCAACCCACAAAATTGTGGAGAAGATTAAATGACATGATTTATATAAAACAATTAATATAACAGCTCACAACTGGGAAGTACTGGAGGCAAATTTTGAAACCATGTCTTCTAGTTCTTTTTATTTCCACAGAGCTTTTTTTTTTTTTTGATCTTTAGGATATCTCTCTGAGTCATGAAAGCTGTTCCTTTAACTGACTTCAAAGCGAGAAGGCTATTTTATTTCGTAATGTCAATCTGCCTTAGCTGGCTGCATCCCAGGTATCGATCATGTTAGTACCCTTTTCCAGGTGTTAAAAAGCATATCCTTAACTCCTTTCTTAAATTGAATTATTTGAGAAGAGATAAATCACTCTGTAGAGAGATAAATTTATTCTTTAGACCCTATTATTAAAACATGGATGCTAATCTACACAGATTATTTGGATCTGCTCTTAACTAGACTATTTGTCTCATCTAGCATCATATTTTAAGGATAATTGAGTTGGAGATGCCTGTTAGAAGGCAAGCACTACAAAGAATAAAATGGGCCAAATTGTTTTTATTTTTGACTTAAAAAACACATGGCCCAGGGTTGAAAAAGTAATCCTATCGAGGCTCTGTGGTATTTTGTTTCTGAACAGACACTTCTTTTCTTCCCCTATCATTAAAAGAAAACCTGGCAATAATAATGACAAACCTAAATAAATACCTGGTTTCTCTTTCCTAACTCTTGGTAGCTAAAGCAAAGAAACCCGATCCTGGTGTACTGCCACTGTTTACATTTCTGTCTGCTTTGAAGCAGGGCAATGCCTGAAGAGGTTTACCCACTGTGGCTCCATCTCTGAAGTAGTCAGAAGGCAAGCGCCTTTAGAAAACATACACATCATCCTCAAATACGGTGACTCTCTTCTCCAAGTCAAAGTAAGGGCTGCTTGCCTCCATGATTCCCTCCAATGGCTTGAACTGGGAACATTTCTGTGGCCTTTGAGATAGTAACATTTTTCTAACTTGTAAATATGGATGGTAAATAATGAGTATGAGGAAGAAATGTTTACCAAGTAAATCAGACGAGCTACACAAGTGTACTCGTTTTTGTTTCAGTCTTAGGCATATATAGAGCAACTGTACTTTTGTTAAACTGGTTCTGAAAATACATTAGAAGTTTAATCATCAGCCAATAAAATGTAGGACTTCATTCCTGATTCACTTTTTTCTTCTTAAAGACAGTTCATTTTCTGTTTTTGATGGGAGGAGATGCTAAATTGCTTAATTACCAGGACGGAACTCTTTTTCAGTTTACCTTTTTAAAATGTTTTAATTTTGAAATAATTTTAGATTTATGTAAGAGTTGCAAGGATAGTATAGAAGGTTGCCATGTACCATTCACCCAACTTCCCCTAATGCTAGCATCCTATATAACCATGGTACCTTTATCAAAATCTTAGCTTACTTTTAAGTAATTTTTTTTGACCTAAGCTCAGGAAGACGCCTGTGCTCTGACAGGCATTAAACAAGCTGAAGTCTATTAAGAACAAGATTTTTGTTCTGGCTAACCAGAAATTTTAGTTGGAAAAATAAATAGAAGCCATAAACTGAATCTTAAATCATACCATAGTATCCTGGTTGCCTAAAGTGGCTTGGGTTGGGAACATTTCTTGGCCTTTCAGATAGAATTCTGGATGCCAGTTAAGGCCATACACCTCCAAACCATAGGTTCCCATACTGGCAGGATGTTAGATATCTACCCATTTAAAAATTATATCCAAGAGAGAGCCAGGTGTGGTGGCTGCTTGTAATCCTAGCTCTTTGGAAGACTGAGGCAGGTGGATCACTTGAGGCCAGGAGTTTGAGACCAGTTTGGCCAACATGGTGAAACTCCATCTCCACTAAAAATACAAGAATTAGCCAGGCATGGTGGCACATGCCTGTAATCCCAGCTACTCAGGAGGCTGAAGCATGAGAATCACTTGAACCCAGGAGGTGGAGGTTGTAGTGAGCCGAGATGGCGCCACTGCACTTCAGCCTGGGCAACAGAGAGAGACTCTGTCTCAAAAAAAAAAGTGTCCAAGACAAGATACCATGGAAGATGACCTCCATGTTAACCTGTGATCATAGTTTATTCTGTTTTTTATAGCACCACTAACAGATAGACTCTCTAATCCTTCTTTAATTTCCTGGTTATGAGTCAGTGTCAGGCTGTGCTTGCATGGTCAATCTGATTTTTTCCCTCTGTTTTCTTTTTCCTCCCTCATTGTGATCTGATCCTCACCATGAGCTGCTCACTCTTCATCAATCAAAGCCCTGTTGGCCCTCACCTCTCTGATGCTTTCCCTGACCTTTCCCTATCTCCTCTGTACTGTGTATATAATCCTACACAAACTTCTATCATTGTAAATATATTATACTTTACTTGTTTGCATATCCATCTTTCTCACTGAATTTGAACACTTTTCAAGATATGAACCATGTGTTATTTTTTTCTGCATCCTTAAGAGTTACCTAATTGCATGGAACATAGTAGGCATTCCACAAATGGATGAATTTGAAGCTATCCTAACATTTATATCTTACTATTTGCAGGTAAGCTTTTCCCTTGAATTGTTTAGATTCATCTGTAATAAAGATCTTCTAGGTAGAAAACCTGAAGTCAATGTTTTTCAAAGTGTGGTTCATGGGTCACTTGCATTAAGGATCATTTGGGGTGTTGTTAAAAAGCACTAACATAAACCTATCAAGTATGAATCTCTGGGGAATGCATCCTAAGCTGTGTCATTTAGTAAGATCTGCAGATGCTTCTGATGTGCACTGGCTTTTGAGAACAACTTGGAGGAAGAGTTCCATTAATCCATCAACTTAGTTATTTCTTTCTCTTTCCATAGAGGTTTTGAGGAGGGTATAATTGATATGGCCATAAATTAAATAAATAACATTATATTAGGATCAGGGAGAAAACTTCTGGATGGTTTAATGTAACAGATGCTATGACTAAGCTTCAAATTGTATTCTAAGATACATGCCAAGCAGAACAAAAAATAAAGTAAAAGAAAATAAAGTGAATAGTACTTAGCATAGGAAGGGATAACATGTGAGTTTCTCAGGGGAGACCCTTCTCCTCCACCCAGGCACTAATTTTTTTTTTCAGAATAAACATGAGTTAAATGTTTTATTTAATTCATTCATAAGGAAATCAGGGAAGTGTTGCAACTAGGTGAAAGGAGAATCCCAAGGACAGACACATTTATAGATCAGGAATATTAAAATGACTTTGCAAATAGAGCCACATTGGTTTTTTTGGTCATTTTTCCACTGGGCAGAATTCATTTGCATGTCTATGGACAAGAATAATTTAGCATTGCTGCCAGTTATCCACAATGTATAAAGCAATAAAACAGCTCCCCCAGAATGGGAACCAGACAGCACAGGTGTGCTCTAGAATGACAACACGCAATTTTCCATTTAAGCACAAAGTTTTCCTTATATTCACCCCACTTTTGATTAAAAAGAACCTCAAAGTTTCTTGAAGACAAAGTGAGTATGGCCTTATTAGATTTGGCCTGGTTCTTTACACAGGTGCAGGAAATGTTAACCATATGGGCCTTCTTTACCCGGAGGTCTTTTTAAGAAATCTCGGCTTGGTCTTCTACAAGCTTTTATTAACTTGCTGTCCCAAGGGTAAGGAGGTAAGGCCAAGGAAATTTCTCCACAAGATTTCATCTGCAGTATCCATACATTTTGGCCTAATTCATTTCTTCTTGATGAAATTTTCAAAACATCTCAAGGATCCTGGCCTGCTATGAAAGTGACCTTTCTTACCACCTCCAAGGCTGGACCTTGTATAAATCCAGGTCAGTCTTCCTAGGAGACCTTTACCAGCACTGACTCCATCAAGTCAACCTTAGTTCTCTAAAGGGACTGATCATGTGCAGGCTATGGCTTCCCCAGGCTGGCAGGAAGCTCCTTTGCCGCCATTGTTCACCGAGCTGCAGCCAGGCACTAAATTTTTAAAGTGATTTCTCACTTGGAATTTTCTTGGGAGCAGTGAGTGCTAGAATGATCAACATTTTCAACAAGATTTTTGGCAAATGTCTATTTCTTTAGGGAAAGCTCAGGATACACACTAAGGGTGCCTTCACTTTTATGTTGTTGCACTTTTTTTTTTTTTTAAACAGGTTGATTCCAAATAGCCTCTCTCCAGTTTGCCATGAAAGGCACCTCTTTACACAGCTTCTTAGATAAGCTTGCCTTCATCACTTGTCACGGTGGGGCCACACCAAAGTTATAATCTCTAACAAGTAACAAGAATGCAGGTACAAAGCATTGCTGATTGAGAGTAGATTTATGTTCTTTGGAGACCAGATGAGCAGTTGGTAATGTTGACATTCTATTTATGAAATTTGAGAAGCTTGACTAGCAGTATTCTCTGGATAGATGTCATCCAGCTTCATAACAAAGTAAACAACAGAGAACAATACCAGCAACAGTAAATAGTTATCAAAGATCTACTACACGGACACTGTGAATATGCTGAGTCCATTTTAAGAATTCTATGTTCTAGATAATATTAACCCCATTTCACAAATGAGGAAATGGACTTGCAGAGGTCAAGTAAATTATCCTACCTCACATAACTAGTAAGAGGTGCAGTCAGGATTAACACCCAGGTCTGCCTGATGTTAAAGCATGTGAACTCTGTAGAGTACTATCTACACAACATAAATATTAAAAAGAGGAAAGAATTGGAATAGGTAGTGGAACATGTCTTGGCCTAGGAATGAAGACATTCTAGATTCTTTGCTAACCTGGGAAAAGTCACAGTTTATTTGGTCTCAAGTATCTTTATGTATAAAATAAAAGATGTTTCTGGTCTCAAATTTATTTTTTAAAAATATTTTTAAGTAAATACTTTTTGTAGAGATGGGGTCTCACTATGTTGCCCATGCTGGTCTCAAACTCCTGGTCTCAAGCAATCCTTGAGCCTCGGCCTCCCAAATGGCTGAGATTACAGGTGTGAGCCACTGTCCCTGGCCCCCGGTCTCAAATTTGTTTATTTACAAACTAAGGATTGAATTATATGACTTTGAGATCTCCTTGCAAATTTAAAGTTGATTATTATTCTTTTGCTAGGACCAAAATTAATACAAATAAACTATTTAAAATAAAAATTTAGTTTCATCATTGGACTTTATTGCTTGTACCTCAGAGATGAAGATGAAACATGGAAAAGGGAGCATTAATTTTCTGCACAAGAGCTTAGATCATTGCTTATGTTGACAGATGTTATATTAGCCCTAGAACTAACATTGATGATTTCTATTTAAGTGTTTACTTTGTGTCAGTCACTCTTATAAGGGTTATAAATGTATTATCCCTCTCTAAGTTCTTCAATTTATGATGTAGATAGTATTAACCTAATTTTACAGGTGGGGAAACTGAGGCCTAAAGAGATTAACCTACTGGAAGTTACACATGTGACAGGTGTTGGAACCAGGATTTGGACTCAGGAAGTTTACCTGAAACTCTTGAGCCCATAAAGTTTTCTTGAGAGCCTACTGCCTATGTTATTAACCATTAAGTCTTCTCCAAAAATAATGCCTTGTATATAGTTTGTTATTCATGGAGATAAATATAGTAAAATGTCAGTCATGTATTTGATATCTGAAGGAAATAACTGAATGTAAAATTACTTGAACTCTGTATTGTCATAGAATTCTAATAGCTTTCCATGACATCTTTGCATGAATCAAAATAGTTACATTTTGAAATTAAGCTCAGTGAAGGCATGGCCTTCTCTGTCTCATGTTGCATCTGGAACATTGCTCAGTGCATCTTTGTTGGATGAACTAATGCGTTAAAGAGAAAGAAATTTTCCTTTACTGTGTATGTATGCTTGAATTTATGCATCTCATTTTAATATCTGGAAAATTATATTAAAAACTCACTCTAATTAGAGTATACATATTTCAGGTCACAATAACTTTTCATTTCAAATAATGTCAACATTAAACAACTTAATTAAAGTACATTTTTCTCAACATTGCAATTTAAGAGGGCCTAATTATCTGTTGACTTGAAGCATTATGTATTATCTGTTCAGTGCTGTCATTATTATACAAGTTATTTTTTCTTAGAGAAATGTAGTGACAACTGTTTGACTGTAGGACCACTTTACCATTTATCTCTGAAAGCGTTATGGAACTTTTTAGATGAAGCCATACCATAATATCCCCTAGAGTCAAAATCAATGGGTCAAGCTCTTCTTTTAGAACATGCATCATCTTAAATCATGCAGATTTAATTTTCCCAATGATGGTCTCCAGGAATATCAGAGGTTTGTGATTTTTTCTTTTGTTTGGTGTTTAAATGCACAATGTACTCATAACAGCAAATCAAACCTGTTAGTGGCATCAAACAAGTAGGATTGATGCCGGGAACAGGACCACTGCAAATTTCATTAAAACTGCAATCACTGAGAGCACAGCACACGTTGGGGTTTTAAATACCTCTCTCTGTGGCATTTGTGATATTAAGAGCTGCAGCATAAACAAAGGAAAAAGCAAATCAAATGTGGTGTGAACATTACATGATTGCTTCCACTTTTGTAGATGCAACAAGAAAATCTGATCTCTAGGAAAGAAGGCAGCCAGAAATCTAACATTTTGAAAACAACCCTGATCTTTTATAGTTATGTCTATTGACATTTGCTTCTGTGACATGATAGATAAATAGATAGACAGATAGATAGATGGAAAGTATTATTTATACTCATCATTTAGAATTCTACTTGTCTTACCCATTTCATATGCCTGCAAAAATATCTTCAAATAAAAGCTTCTGAATAGATTTTGTCAGCCCTAAGGGTACATAGTGCAGCCTTTTAATTGCAAAGAAACTGGGCTCGCAGCACTCAGGTGTCCTGACAAGTGATGGAGACTCAGGCACTGAAGCCACTTAAATTTTCCGTATGACTTGCCTCCTCACTCCCCAGAATGCCTCTGCCGAGAGTTTTGACAGGAGGCTGTTTTTCAAAGCCCTGAGGAAATAAGGAGCTGTTTAAGCATTAGGGAGCCCTACAATAACCCTGTACCTAGAAGGACTCCATTCTTTTTCTTCTGTGTCTAGACCCTCCCTGGCTCTTATTTGCAGTTTTGTGTTGGTGCCCAGACACCTCTTCCCACGAGCAGTTGTGGACTGATAGCCCTCTCTTGATTCTAGCTTCACTTCTGCCCAATCTTTGCCCTAATGGCTTAAAGCTTCAAGGGTAAACAAGATAATAATAGAAAATGCAATCAACAAGAGCTTGATACACTCCAGCATCCATCTATTTTAATTTGGGTCTCAAGTACTCTACATTCAACCAGTTTCTATACATAAAGCAGTAATCATCTGAATGTGATGTTCACAGAATGTAGTAAGAGCCACATTCAGTCTCAAATAAATAAGTGTATTTTAAAAAATCATAGTTGAATCATAGAATATGAGGGGAGGAAGAAAATGAGACATTTGTAAATTTTAAATGAGTCTTTTACAATAATTAAAAAACTTATAACAAAGACCCCTCCAGCTATAAAAAATAATAATTATATTTTCACCTTAAAAGATTTCATTTCTATGGTCTGGTATTTCATTTTATTTTATGGTAGAGATGAGGTTTTTGCCATGTCACCTAGTCACATCTTGAATTCCTGGACTCAAGTGATCCACCCACCTTGGCCTTCCAGTGTATTGAGATTATAGGCATGAGCCCCTGCACTGGTCAGAGGAGCTAATTCTCTCTCTCTCTCTTTTTTTTTATTTTTTTTTTTTTGAGACAGGGTCTCACTCTGTCACCCAGGCTGGAGTTCAGTGGCTCTATCTCGGCTCATTGCAACCTCCGCCTCCCAGGCTCAAGTGATTCTCTTGCCTCAGCCTCCCAGGTAGCTGGGATTACAGGTGTATACCACCATGCCTGGCTAATTTTTGTATATTTAGTAGAGATGTGGCTTCACCATGTTGCCCAGGCTGGTCTCCAACTCCTGGCCTCAAGTGATCTGCCCACCTCAGCCTCCCTAAGTGCTGGGATTATAGGTGTGAACCACTATGGTTGGCCCTCTGGTCTAGCATTTTAAAGGGGGCATATACCTCTGGTCAAAACAGGAAAGTAAAATCAGAATCTTGTATTTCAAAATTTGTCCCAAGCAATCACCATAGCAAGCCCTCATTGAAAATTACAGCCCTACCATTCAAATCAGCATTTTCTATTGCCATATCACTCTGCCCCTGAGTGTCTGTCTTCCTGGCCTTTAGAGGTACTCAGGAGAAAATGGTTTCAGATAGATAAGAAAAAAATATGGATCACTCTTTGGCTACATACCATACCTAAAGTAGCATGTGAAGCGGGTTAGGGAAGCAGACAAAACTGTCTCTGAGAAGAGAATTTCCTCTATGTGGTCCTGAAAAGCCACTGAGTCTCTATTTCAACCTAATAAAACAAATAGGCAGCAAATAAAAGGTTTTGAGGGAAAAAGGCTAGCTGGCATCATCTCACTGAAAATAATGCTTTTTTTTTTTTTGTGAGGAACTAATGAAATGATCTCAGGCAGCAGGAAAATTTCTAGTTAAAAATAAAGCTTTATGAGCCAACATGGTTGATTTATTTTTGTTTTAGTACTGTATATTCATTCTCATATTTGGAGACAGCCAAGGAAAGATCTTAGCTGGAGGGCAGAAGACACAAACTGGGTGTGAATGCCTTTAGCACCTGTAAGACAAATCTCAATTTCAGAGGTATTAAAATGTGCAACAAAGAAACTAAAATTTATTCAATCGTGAGTGTAAGGGATTAATGACTGAGATGCAACCCAGATATGCCAAAGCATGAAAAAATATGAGCATCTTAGGATGTATGAAATATGATATGTAGCTTTCTCTGGCGACATCAGACAATAAGATATTCTCTGCTTACATCCTGCCATGAATCCTTTCCTAAAGTCCTTTGGCACACAGGGGCCTGAGACAGGGCTTAACCTTTCCAGAAGAGCCTCCACAGTTGTGAGATTGAAAACTTTCTTCTTCATTCTGGATGAGTGTAGCATCTGGGAAACAACAGAGGCTTCCCTGTCAATGTCACATCAGTATACCTAAATAGCTCTGACCTAGCAGTGCTTCCTTTTCCTATAGGAACTTAACTTTATTTTACTTTTCCCTTTAAGCTGTAAGTCAGTAACACCCAACAAAGTGTGGAAAATGTTCACTGAGAAATCAGAACCCTAACAAAACTTTTGTGCTGGATCCTCCAAACCATTCCAGACTATAAAATCGTAAATTCCAGGTTACCACCTCTACATAGAAAATTCAGATGGATGGAGACTTCATCAGCAGCTGCTGTTCTCTGATCCCCTTCGCTTCCTTCATCTAGGTGGCTCTGCTAACTTCCTCTTGTAGACTTCAGGCTTCCTATCTTTACGGATTGATTCCTTCCCTAAGAAAATGGCACATTCTGTGTCCTGTTCATCAGGACCTCCACCTAAAAATTCTTCAGCCAGTATCCAAGTGTTGTGAAAACCTAATCAATGTAGGAATCAATTGCCTTTGACAAAAATTTTCCCATCCCTGAGTTTGTCTTGGAGATCAGTGGAGCAACAGAACAGCAACAATACCAAACTAATGAAACAAAGATTCATGTTACTTTATCAAAATAGTATAATATTTGGAAGAAGTGTTTTTTCCAAAGCATAAATACATGTATTAACTCTTTCTAATTATAAAAGTCTCTTTATAGAGATGCAGAAAGTATAGACCTACATAAAGTATAAAATAGAAGTTACCCCCCATATAATTTTCTATGCAGAGATGATGACTTAAGATTTTGATATACATGTACTCTAATATATAATAAAAAGATATGCTGTTCTTAACTTACTTTTTCACTTACGAATGTATTATATTGGTAATGAATTAATATTCTAAAGCACTCAGAACAGTACCTTGCACATGGTAAGCACTATATAAGTACTTACTAAATACATGAAATAAATAATAAAACAGCAAATAATATAGTATACATTGTGTGTCTATATTAACTATTTAATAATCAAACATCCTAAGTGGTAGGTTTTGCATTTATCTGTCTTTTAGAGTACAGGAAGCTGAGGCTCAGAGATGGAAAGCCGACCCAAGTCACATATATGGTAGATAATTTTAGAAGTTAATGTGTATAAATCCATCTCATTCTATTTAATGACTGCATGGAATTTCATCACATATTTAGTTGGTTTCCTATTGATGCAAGTTTAAGTTCTTTACAACTTTTTACTAAGCAGCTTTGTAACAAATAATCTTGAACATACACTTGTATAAATATTCCTTTAGATAAATTGTTAGAAGTTGGCTGGGGGCAGTGGCTCACGCCTGTAATCCCAGCACTTTGGGAGGCTGAGGTGGGTGTATTATGAGGTCAGGAGTTTGAGACCAGCCTGGCTAACATGATGAAACCCCATCTCTACTAAAAACACAAAAAATTAGCCAGGTGTGGTGGCACATGCCTGTAATCCCAGCTACCCTGGAGGCTGAGGCAGGAGAATCACTTGAACCCAGGAGGCAGAGGTTGTGGTGAGCGGAGATGATGCTATTGCACTCCAGGCTGGGCAATAGAGCAAGACTCCATCTCAAAAAAAACATGTTGTCAGAAGTTAAATTGCTGAGACAAATCTATACACATTTTAAAGTTTAGTTTTTATGTTTCATAAACCTCCATGGGCCTATACCAAATTGTAAGGATAGATAAAGGTGATAGTTTCCACACACCCTCTCTATTTTTATCCTAATTCTTGTCCCTTATAAGTAATCTGTCTTCAGTATTTTAAGATCATCTCTTTGTCTTTGATGTTTCATTATAATGTGACTGGCTGTGAAATGCTTATTTTTCTGCTCTTCATTTTTACTGATTGGGACTTGGTGTGCTTCACGTACTTGAAGATTTAAGTCTTTCATCAATGCTGGAAAGTTCTTAGTCATCATGTTTGAGTATTGCCTCTCATATTTTCTGTATTTTCTCTTTTTGTAATATATCTTTTATCATTTCTCAAATTCAATTTCATCTTTTCCATCCTTTCAAATCTTTCTGCACTGAATTCTAAATTCTGAAGAGCTGGTTTCTAATGGGTGAATTATCTCTTCATCTCTATCTAATATACTATTTCTCATCCATTGAATTTTAATTCCAATTACATTTTTTATTTGTTAAAATTATATTTAATTCCTTATCAAAACTGCCTGTCTTCCTAACGTTTTTTTTGTTTTGTTTTGTTTTGTTTTTTCTTGAGACAAAGTCTCACTCTGTTGCCCAGGCTAGAGTGCAGTGGCGTCATCTCGGCTCACTGCAACCTCTGCCTCCTGGGTTTAAGTGATCCTTTTGCCTCAGCCTTCGGAGTAGCTGGAACTACAGGCATGCACCACCATGCCCGGCTAATTTTTGTATTTTCAGTAGAGACAGGGTTTCACAATGCTGGCCAGACTGGTCTTGAACTCCTGACCTCAAGTAATCTGCCTGCCTCAGCCTTCCAAAGTGTTGGGATTACAGGCGTGAGCCACTGTGCCCAGCCCTGATGTATTTTTATTTGTTTTTTTATTCCTCCTTTTGTATTTTTAATTACTTTAAGCATACTTATAGTTTCTATGATGCTATTTGGTTAACTGAATTTTCTTTGTATATTATGTTAGATAACACTCACTCAAGGTGGGTTGTTTTCTGTAGGTGAGAATTTTGCACTGTGACCTCATCCTCAGTGTAGGGATTTCTGTGAAAATCCTATGTAACCTGGGTAAGGTGCTTCTTCTTTGAGTTTTTTTTTTTTTCCTGCTAAATTTTTGTCTGGAACCAATGTTTTCTGTGTATATGCGTGTGGTTTTTTTCTTTTCTTTTTTCCTTTTTTTTTTTTTTTTTTTTGAGGCAGGGTCTCACTCTGTTGCCCAGGCTGAAGTGCAGTGGTGTGATCTTAGCTTACTGCAGCCTCCACTTCCCAGGGTCAAGCCGTACTCCCACTTCAGTCTCCCAGATAGCTGGGACTATAGGCATGCACCACCACACCTGGCTAAATGTTGTATTTTTTGTAAAGATGGAGTTTTGCCATGTTGCCCAGGTTGGTCTCCAGTGCTCAAGCAATTAGCCTCCCAAAGTGCTGGGTTTACAGAGGTGAGCCAATGTGCCCAGCCTGAAACCAGTTTGTATGTTCATTTTTCCAGCTGAGAATTTCCACACTGTGCTGGTAGTATTTAGTCAATATCAAGCCTATGGAAGCTATAGCCCTGAGTATTGAATATTCATTCCTAAGAAGACCAGGTTTTTTCTCCCTCACAACTGGAGACACACAAGCCATTATGTTGTGTTTTTGTGCCCATAGATGAAAATTTTCTGACCAATCTTTCTACTTTTCTGGTTCTCAGCTTTATACGAGGATCTGAATGCTAACATCCATTTCATGTGGGTCAAGACCCTGTCTTCTGCCCCTTTAAGGATCTTCAAACTACTCACTTTTAAGGGTCTTCAAACCTATCTCCTAGGTTAGAGAGATGAACACCTCTCCCATTACCTTTAGAACAATAAGGAACCAGCCCATGAGCTTAGTGTTAATTTTGCAATTCCTGTCCATTTTGGGCTTCCAGAGATTGCATTTTATTCTTATGAGTTATACAACTAGCCCAGCATTTCTGGGTGTTTGTAGGAGGAAGATTTTCATATTATCTTGTCTGTCATATTGCCAGAGCTATAGTGTTTAATCCTAGGCTCAAATCTGAGGATATATCATATTTGAAAATTAAATAATAGGTGTGGCTGGGCATGGTAACTCATGCCTGTAATCCCAACATTTTGGGAGGCTGAGGCTGGAGGATTGCTTGAACCCAGGAGTTTGAGAACCAGCCTGGGCAACATAGCAAGACCCTATCTCTATAAAATACAATACAATACAATAAATAAAATAGCTGGGCACAGTGGTGCACCCCTGTAGCACCAGCTAATCAAGAAGCTGAGGTGGGAGAATCGCTTGAGCCCAGAAGTTTGAGGCTACAGTAAGCTAAGATTGTGCACTCCAGCCTGAGCAACAGAGTGAAACTTTGTCTCAAAACGAAACAAACCAACAACAAAAAAAGAAACGGAAATTATAGGTGTATTTGGTAGCCAAAGATTCCATGATTAATTGCTTTAATCTCTCTTTTGCAATAGTCTCAAATCCTTTGCCCTATTTTCATTCCTGACAAAACTCCAACACTTATGTCTTGCCTTTGAATTTAGCTTTCTGCTATTTTCTGAACTTACACCTATAGAGCAGAACAACACTGGAGGGAAAACCCCTACAACCATGCAGATTGATGCCACTCCATATTCATGGTCCTGTTTTCTACTAAAACTTTAATGCTGCTCTGCAATCCTGGTTTACTTTGTGAGTCATCTCTCCCATCCCACAGCTATTTTAGAACTCACTTCATCCCCACTCCCTTCCCTGACCTTTAACAAAAATGTTTTCAAAAGATAACCCTAATTTCTCCTTCCTAGAGGAAATAGAGACCATGAGAACATAATTTTCTCAAATTCCACCCACCAAACTTATGGACTGATTTATACTGAAAGCAACCCTCTTCTCTATTCTTCCTATTACAGAAGGACATTCTGTCTTCCTAGGGAGAGTAACCATATAATTTATCGTGGAAGTTTGGATACTTCTGAAAGTAAAAGAGAGACTCTATTAATAATGATTCCAGGACAACAGGTGTAAACCAGAACTGTCCTGGGAAAACTGGAACATGTGGTCACCCTCTGTATACAGTGTATCATTCCTTTGGGCCCCCAAATACAACCCTTGTGCATTCTCCAGGACCACATTCCCTTGAATATTTTCTTCTCTTACGTATGTTCAAATTTTCCTTCTCTCCAAGCTCATTCTCATTAATATTTTAACATTTAAATTTTTTAATGTTTCAATCTTTTGCAAGGAGAAACCTTGCAGTGCAACATGACCTACACACGGACCATAGCTCCAGCTACTGCTCCCTTTTTTGACTCCTCCTCTTTCTCTGACAAATTTATAGAAAAATTTGTCAATACCTCCTGTCTCTTTTTTTCAGCTCCCAGCCTCTCTTTCGGAATTCTGGCTTTTCCCCTCATTTTCATCTAGATACTTCTCTTGACAGTGTCACATAGGACTATCTCATTCTTTAATCTAACAGGCAGTATTCAGCCTTACTCAAATTCTTAGGCACAGCCATCTCTGCAGCCTTGTGTAAGTTAGCTATCTTCTCTATTCCTGTTTCCTAAAATGGCATAATATGGGCCCTTGTCACAGACTTTTAGTGAGGATTAAACAAGATAATCCATATAAAATGTTTAGCATCAATGGCACCTTTTAAAATGTTAGCCTTTCCATTGGACATCCTTGAGTAAGATGCTTCCATCACTAATTCTGTAGGTCACCGTTTGAACATTTTAAGGCAAGACCGAAGTATAGAATACTTTTACATTGCCATTGCAGAGATCCAGCAGGCTGAAAATGGCAATCTAGAAAGGGAGCTTTACTTCCAGGTGGTAGAGTGTTTCTTTCATATTTGTTACAACAAAGATTTAGTTAACCCATTGTACTCAATCCATGGCCTGGCATGTTTATCTTTATTAGAGGCTATCAATGACAAAAACCTATCTTTTCCTGGATGCCAATCTGTGACAAGTGTAGCCCAGCATCAAATGGCACCACAGAGTTCTGATTCAATATAGCCATTGCATAACTAATTTGCAGAGTTACGACTTGATACATACATATGCTCATCTGTCCCAACTGACCAAGGCCCAGCCTCATCGTCTTAAGCCCTCATCATTGCCAAATTAGCAGGCATCTGCAGGTGCTTGTGAGGTTTCTCCAGTCATTTCTCAGTTGCTTTTTTTTTTTTAAAGATGGGGTTTCACCATGTTGGTCAGGCTGGTCTTGAGCTCCCGACCTCAGGTGATCCGCCCTCCTTGGCCTCCCAGAGTGCTGGGATTACAGGCATGAGCCACCGCACTCAGCCAGTTGCTTTTTTGTTTTAAACTTGTTCTGAGTTGTAGGTTGAGTTAGCCCTATCTCTAAATAGGTCACATCTCCATTATATCTTAGAGCTTCCAGAGTCAAAACAAACTTGTTAGAATTTTATGTTTTAATCATGACAATAACTGTATTAGATGTCACTTATTAAATGCTTATTATGTACCAACAATTGTGCTAAGCATGTCATATATTTTGGCTATTTTAATAGGGATTAAGATGAGGGTAGAAATAGACGTGTGCTAAAATCATCTAATCTACTGTTGGAGTAACTTTAAAAAATGTTATGAGCTCTCAGTACTAGCAAATTTAATAAAAATCTCTAGCTTATATTAACTTTTAAAGCACTAAAAATGACCATTTAAAGGTTAGGAAAAAAGAGGCAGTATTCGGTGTTACTGACAGGCATGATACAAAATTAAATGGTAACGCAAAACAAAACTGTATAACTCCAACTAATGGAGATTGGTGATAATTTTCTCTAGGCCAGAGCTAAAGCAATTTGTTTTAATACCTATGAAGCTAGTGACTTAAATGATCAGTATTACATTATCATAATACAGAAGTCTTATTTTTAATATTTTAAAGAGAAAAACTCTTTGTGATATTTTATACAAATGGATAGCATTAATTCTGCATTATTTTTTAGATCTAGAACAAGAAAACACTGGATCTACTAGGCAGACAGATATTCAGTGAGTCTGAATGTGTGTCTCAGTGGGTTTGTAGGTTTATTTAGTTTTTACTGAATAAATCACATCAACTGGGGTTTGAATACAAGCTTTAAATAACATTGATAATTTAGAAGATATTAAATTACAGCAACTTGCTGAAAATGTATTTTTATATTCTGACAGCCACTATTCCCAACAACCTCATTATTTTCCATGAGGAGTTAATGGAAATTTTATGAGCCATTGGTATAATGACATAGTAAACATGTTACCTCAATTAGAGGCAAATGTGGGAAACGAGATCATTAAAGCTGAGAGAGAAATGCCCATCAAGGAAATAAAAATAATCTTAAAGGAGCTAATAGAAAACTATGAGTGAGAAGGAAAATATGCAGAAAAGGATAGATTTTGGCCTACGGAAAGTAGGATGGAATCAAAGCAAAATATGGAAAACTCTTGAATTCTTTCCTGATTGAACTGTAATTTGTGCCAGTATGTGATACTCTTAACACTTATCAATCAGATAAAAGCAGAAAAATAGGTGATAGTTCCTATCGCCAACATTTATTGAGGGTGCACAAAGGACGAGACACTCTGCTAAACACTATTAACACCTAACTTCATGAAATAGAGCAAACCCCACTTAACAGATGAGAAAGCTGGGAGCCAAAGATGTTAATTCTCTGGCATACAACAGGAAGAGCTAGGAAAGGTTTGTACTTAGTTTACTCATCTAGTAGAGGTGTACTGGTAGCTCTCTTTTTAAGCAAAATGTGGTGCAATTTTAGGTCAAGAAGGATCTGATTAACAAGTGAATATAACACCTAGACCTATTTGAATTCTGATTTCTCAGTGAAGACGTTTCACACCAAGTTATTGAATTAGCTGATTAAAAAATATTTTCAGAGAGAAACTAAAAAATATTTTGACAACATAATTCTTAGAACTGGGATATTTTTGGCTTTATAATTTGAGTTAATTTTTTTTCAACTTCATGATAGAGTATCTGGAAATAGCTACTTCCCCCCAATCACATCTTTTTAAAGTTGTTCTATATGATGAAAAAGATTACAATTATTGTGCCCAAATTTATAAAGGAGGGAAGAATCATCTAAACCAGGAAGATGTTCTAAAATGGTTTTCCATTATTTTACTGTTACGGTGAATTTAGTCTGTTTTGGTAAAAATTACCAGTGATTGAGTAAACAATGGAATACGACTTTTTATACTAGTGAAAATTTCTTTCTTTTTTCAGTTTTTCTTTTCTGTTATCATAGGCTTGACCTTATAGCCTAATATCTAGGACAATTGAGGGAACTGGGCTGCCCACATCTCTTCTCTCCCAAACCCCAGTGTAGTCTTCACAGTAGACTGAGAGGCCCCCGGTCACACTGTGAGGGCAAGGAATGCAGCTCCTTACCCTCAACTTCCAGCTTCACGACTTTGGAATATGCTGTCCCGAGGCTGTTTTTTGCCACACACCGATACTGTCCTGCATCTTCCTTTTGTACGTTATGAATCCTCAAGCTCCCAGATTCAAGAACTGCAATTCGGGAGTTTTCCTGTCAGAGATAGGGACGAGAATTCAAAAATGTTTATGGGTCTATCAAGGATACATTTGGCAAATATCATCAGCTTAGTGTCATCACTATTATCATCAAAGATATAACTTTGACCTTTATTGGGCATTTATTATGTAAAACACACAATATTAAATGAAATGATGCAGGAGTACCTAAATGAATCTTCACCAGGGTCCTGTGAGGTATAGTTTATTTTTATTTTCTTTCATCACATGAGTATATAGATAAGGGCTTGTTTCACTTCCCTGAAGTCGCAGCTAAGTCTGATGAAAAACATTGCTTTAGAAGGGAGGGATGTTGCAGATGGGGGTGGTGAGAGATACAAAACTACATACTGGGTATAATGTACAGTACTCGGGTGATGGGTGCGCTGAAATCTCAGACTTGGCCACTATACAGTTCATTCTTGTAACCAAAAACCACTAGTACCCCAAAAGCTACTGAAATAAAGATAAATAAATAAACACATTGCTTTTAACTATCGGGTCTGCCTTGCACCCTATATGGTATCTTTAGGAGAATACTTGTCCTTTGAAATACTAGAAAATTTCACATATGATATTAAAATTACTCTTTGGAGTTTAAATATTACATCTATCTTTTCTATTTTGGACTCTAAATTCACTAACGTTAAGTACAACCACCCTTGTTTGTCATTGTAGGAAAAGCACCAAGATTTATAACAAAAGGAAAGCCAGAGAATTAGATAATTATTACAAATTAGCAATACTTATTTTATTTTCAATAAAGCAAAGCTGAGTGATTTTACACCTTAGTTCGGTTAATTGACATATAGTAACACCTTTGTATTCCACATGGAATACACTGTGTATTGTTAAATGAAAAACATAGTCTGTGATCTCTTAAATCATACAAAGATAGAAAGACAATAATGATACCGTATGATAATTTATCACTAAATGTGGGGATAAGATACAGAGACAGTACAAAATAAGCATATAGATAATAACTATTTTTTTTTTTTAAGATGGAGTTTCATTCTGTTGCCCAGGCTGGAGTGTGCTGGTGTGATTTTCGGCTCACTGCAACCTCCACCTCCCAGGTTCAAGCAAATCTTCTGCCTCAGCCTCCTGAGTAGCTGGGATTAGAGGTGCGCACCACCACGCCAGGATAATTTTTGTATTTTTAGTAGAGACGGGGTTTCGCCATGTTGGCCAGGCTGGTCTTGCACTCCTGACCTCAGGTGATCCACCCTCCTTGGCATCCCAAAGTGCTGGGATTACAGGTGTGACTACTCATTGTGACTCAGGAGGGATTTGCCAAGGTATTTGTGTATAAGTCTTGAGTCTTTTTGCCTAACTTCTCTCCAGTGCTCTCATTTATTTTCTTCTGAACCTTGTTTCCCTCACTCCTTCCAGAAACTGTTGGTTTTAAAGCCTGGGTTTTAATTTCTCTTTTTCATCCTCTAAGTCTCAGATTCGACAGTAAAAAAATTAATGATTTAACCAGACAACAAATACAAAAACTTCCAGGTTTGCTTTTGCATTGCCTCCTTTTCTATCTGTAACATTACTGATTCCCATCTCTTTTTTCCCTAGCTAGACCCAAATGAAATGCCATACAGTTTGCATATGTGCAAACAGAAATACTTAAATTTGGTTAAAATGTATATGGAAACAATTTTATATTAGAAGTCTGTAAGTGTGTAACTGAGTGTGCAAAGAAATGTTACATTTTAAAATGCATTTTATATACAGGTTTTAACATCATAAGCACTTACCCTGAGAGGGCTGTCTCCCTTTATCCAAGACACTGATGGTTTGGGATTGCCCATTGTAGTACATGGTAGGACTGCTTTTAATCCCTCTATTATTTTCACATTTATGGGAGGACGAGTTATTTTAGGTTCTAAAAAGAAATAAAAATTCAAAACAAATAAGGAATATGGCTTGATGAAACCTAGAGTTTCAACCTTCAATTTAATTATAAATATCTGTTTTTGTTTTAAGAATCATTTGAGGCATGTTACATTACAAAATTCACCAAATGCTAAGACACTTTTTTTTTCTGTAGATCTCAAACAGAAATCAGTTTAGAAACACTTGATTGTCTCTGCTTTATTAGAATCTTACTAGCAAAACACAAATTTATGAAAAATATTAATAGTGTTAAGTTACCATAGCATTCATCATTTAAAAAGATAGTTAATAAAAGTTGATTAACAAAGGCTGTCACCATAGCAATTCAGCATTATTTAATTTATACTGATAGACATAACATTTGAAAAAAATTTTTGATATAAATATATTCTTATATAGTTATAAATTATGACCTGTTTTCCCTTTAGCTTCCATCTTAATTTGACTATTAAATTTGATGTTTCTTAATTAAGTACATTCATTCTCTAGAAAGTAAAACAGGTATTATAATATTAGAAATTAGAAGAAATTCTGTCATACAATTTGGGGGACTTAATTATGTAAAGCAAACATGTAATTTACTGTTCAAACACTCAAGTAAATCTTTCAGAAGAAATAGTTTATATCAGCTAATTTTTATTCTCCAGTATGAAACTTACAAAGAAAATTATTACATCTAATAAACAAAAGAATCTATAAGTTCAGAATATCAGTTATTTTAGTACTATTCATAAAATAGTTAAAACTACATTTATGTCCTTAGGAATTTTACGTTACAGATACAGAGGGGGACTTGGCAGGAGAGACTGCTGAGAAATTGACACATTTTATTTCTTGCAAGACATGTGCCCCATAACCAATTTTTTATTTTGACAAAGGAAAGCATGAAATAAGGACTTTTTTTCCTTCTACTTCAATGTGTGGGAGAGGAGTGGAGGCTTTGGTGTTGGTAGTAAGAGATATTTGTAAAGCCTTCATGACCTGTTGGTTTTTAATCTAAGCATTCACTGCCATTTATCTCCTGTGGCCCTGCGTTATAGCAAAATTGCAAGAAAGACTTTAAAACATATTATAGGAAAATAACTTTATCACTTTGCCTGCTATCTATAGCATACAACTCTCCTTCTAATAAACTGTAAATACCTACATTTAGATACAGTACTGGCCAGGTCCCTCAATTGTGAGTTGTATTGTCATACAGTTGCTGGCAGAAACTTAGAACTTGATATTCCTATGACAGTCAACAAAAGCATTATCTATGCCTTACATGGGTTCCCTAAACAAGATCTCTGTGGTAAACCTGAGGCACAGATAATGTCTTAGGTAACGGCCTTTGGTTAAAGCAAAAAACTCCTGTCTTCTCAGTGACATGATGTCTTGGTCATCTGTTAGATGAGGGGTGAGGAATTCCCATTTAGGAAATTGAATATAAAGTCAACTAGGAACGACTAGAGTATTGATGCATAGCCATAAATACTCACTGTAAGGGAACATGATTCAGGATGGAGCCGTAAGTACTGACCAAACAGAACTGGTCATCTTAAAGCAGGATGCTGGAAGGATCCTGCTGTGCCAACATTGAGACTAGCTGATGGACCATTAGGAATTTAGGGGAAGGAGCTCTTGCAGGAGGGCTAAAGAGAGCTGGAGTAGTGACAGGGGTTGGGAGATCTTGGGAGCCTTGTGAAGCAGGTTTTTCCAAGAAGTATGGAAGCATTCCAAAATTTTAGCAATTTGAACGGCCACACCAGTGTATATCCACATGAATAGATGAGATCTCCAAGGAGAGGTTGGAAAAAAGAAGACAAGAAAAGAAAAGGGGGTTTAGTATAGAACCCAAATCAAGAACATTTGGGCCAGAGAAAATATGCAAAACATTCAAAAGAAAGGCAGTGTCACAAAGTAACAAAATACTTGAATATGTTTCATTCTCAGAATCAAGTCTTTATTATTTAGCAAATGAGAGCATTCCAACTTCCTTATTTGATTTCTTACTGCTCTGACTACAGAAGGGAAGCCTGCATATAGGCAGATCCCTACCTACTTACTCACAGTAAGTGCCAAATCAGTATTCCATAAAGTCCTGCCATTCCCGCCAGCTTCTTATCCTAGTTAACTGAAGACTCCATGTAAATTTATCACCAAAAAATAAAAGATCAATTTAAGAAAAATTGTAAACATAAAAGGATGGAACCAAAACAAATCTTTTTTTTTTTTTTTTTTTCTGAAGGAAATAAAAGTGAAGCAGGGAAAAAAAAGAAAATGTCTTTTAAAAAGATGCACTAGTGATATCCTTAGAAGCTTAAATAAATATTGTATCACACAAGTGAGTTTGTTATGGAAAAAAGAGCCATCAAGGAAATTCTTAGAAATTAAAAATATAGTTTTTAAGACCAAAACACTCAGAATGAAAGAATAGTCATACTGGAGACCACATTCATGATATGAAGGAAAAGTTAAAGGAATCTTCAAGAGAGTAGAATATCAAGACATACAGAAAATATGAGGAGAAAAATTTGAAGTCATAGAGAAAAAAAATAGTAAAGAAAATGTACCTGATTTTCAAAAAAGCTTTGTTTTTAGATCAAAAAGGCCCACCTATGCTGGTGCATGGCTTACTCCTATAATCTCAATACTTTGGGAGGCCAAGGTGGGAGGATCATTTGAGCACAGGAGTTCAAGACCAGCTTGTGCAACGTAGTGAGAACTTATCTCTTCTTAAAAAAAAAAAAAAAAATAGCTGGTCATCGTGGCTCATGCCTGTAGTCCCAGCTACTTAGGAGGCTGAAGCAGGAGGATTGCTTAAGCCTGGGTAGTCAAGGCTGCAGTAAGCCATGATCACACCACTGCACTACAGCCTGGGTTACAGAGTGAGATCTTGCCTCAAAAATGAAAAAGAAAAAAAAAAAAGGCTCACCTAAAACTGATTAGAAATAATTTTTAAAAATACACCTAACATATTCTTGTCAGTCTGTGAAATTTATGAACTCTAGAAATAAAAAGAAAAATCCTAAAATTTTTGAGAGATTTCAGATTTACTTTTAAAGAAATAAGAAAAATACTTCTCCTCTGCAACAGTGGATTGTCTACTAAAACTAAAGGAAAAAGCTTTTAAAACTTTGATTCTACACCCAGCAAAATTGTTATCCAAGAATGCAAGTGAAGTGAAGACTTCAGCCATGGAAAAATTCAGAAAATATCTTACATCTTCACACTCTGAAGAAAGTACCTAATGATTTCCTCCTCCAGCAAAATTACAAAAGATAAGAGATAATGATGAAAGACAGCAACACAAAAACCTAAATATCAAGGTCCTAGGTAGAACTAAATTCCTCTAATTTGTGTGGTGCCAGTATGTATGGTTATAAGATATTTTCCAGTGAGTAATGTGTCAGAGAAGAGAAGATGAAAGTTACGTCATTGTAAGATTGACAGTTTGCAAGTAGCAGGTACTTGCAGGATAGGAAATCATGAGATTTAAAGATGCCAGTAAAGCAGCGTTTGATGATACACCACCAGGTAGAAGAGAGAACTAAGGATGGAAGGAAATAAAAGCCCGACTGGGGAGTCAACAGAAAGGAGAACGGAGGAATCAAGGGAAGAGAACATGATGAGGTTGGTGATGTTGATGTTGTATAGCAAGAGTAGGAGAATGAAGGAGACTGAGATGTTGTTAGCTGAGAAGGTGACAATGGAAGTTTGTGTCCACAAACTCTATTTGGAAGCAAGTCATGAGTATGGAAAATTGTTTATCTCATCTGACAAGGCTGGACCAAAAAATGTCCATAAGCAGAGAGTGACATACTGGAGCTGAAGATTTTAAATGCAGTCCACTTCCAGAGGGTGACATGGCCAAGAGTGAGTCATCGATTGGGTAGGCTGATAAAGAATTAACACAAACAGGCTGGGTACGGTGGCTCATGCCTGTATTCCAGAACTTTGGGAGGCCAAGGCAGGCAGATCGCTCGAGGTTAGGACTTCAAGACCAGCCTGGCCAACTTGGCAAAACCCTGCCTCTACTAAAAATACAAAAATTAGCTGGGTGTGGTGGCACATGCCTATAATCCCAGCTACTTGGGAGGCTGAGATAGGAGAATTGCTTGAAATGAGCAAGCAAATGTTTCAGTGAGCCAAGATCATACCACTGCATTCCAGCCTGGGTGAAACGCCGTCTCAAAAAAAAAAAAAAAAGTTAATACAAACAACCTAAATACCCACAAAATACCTATTAACGATAGATTGGATAAAGAAAATGTGATACATATACACCATGGAATACCTATGCAGCCATAAAATGGAATGAGATCATGTCCTTTGTTGGGACATGGATGGAGTTGGAAGCCATTATCCTCTAACACAGGAACAGAAAACCAAACACTGCATGTTCTCACTTATAAGTGGGAGCTAATGATGGGAACACATGGACACGTGGGGGGAAACAACACACACTGGGGCCTGTTGGTTGCGGGGGCAGGTAAAAGGGAAAGGGAGAGCATCAAGAAGAACAGAATGGATGCTGGGCTTAATACCTAGGTGATGGGATGATCTGTGCAGTATACCACCATGGCACACGTTTACCTACATAAAACACCTGCACATTGTGCAGATGTACCCCTGAACTCAAAAGTTAAAAATAGAAAATGAAACCACCTTTCCTCATAGTGGGAGACTCACCTAAAATACTACTATATATATGTGTATAGAGAGATTAAAAGTATGGGCCTTAAAACTGAAAAAAAAAAAGAAACACAAACATCACTGGATTTGTGGAGGTCAAGGAATTGTGAGAATTAAGTGGCTAGTGGTTCTATTTCATGGCCGTTAAAATTTCTTAGGGAGATTGCAGGAGTAGAGATAGAAAGATAGATAGTAAGCCTGGAATCAAAGTCTTCAATAAATATGGGGGAGTTCCTAGAAGAGCAGATGACATAATGAATAGAGTTAGAGGAAAGATAGGTCAAAATGGCATAAGCCCTCATGAGAGGAAAGATTTTGCATAGGAATGCAAGAGAGAATGGCTTAAAAGCAGCAATGAGGGCAGGGAGATTACCTATTAGCGTTTGATAGCCTTGTAGACATGAAGTGGGGAAAATAGAACAGCTTCCACTGAAGGAGAAAATCACTCAGAAGAATATCAAATTTGAAATAAGGCAAAAGGGTAGAAGTGTTTACAAAGAGGTTAGAATAAAAGCGTGTCTGACTTTGTTTCACAGATGTAGGGTAAAGGCTTTAGAGTAAAGTTTCACAGTGAAAGAATTCAGGGTGGAAGAAGTCAGGAGATGTGTGAAGTCAAGAAAATGTGAGAAGAGAGAGAATTGAGAGGCTTGCCTTAGGGCAGTGGTTGATGGCAGACATAAGAGGTGTGCAGTTAACTGGCCTCAGGGTTATGCTTTGAACTTGAACTTGTCTCACTGCTGAATTGCCAGGTCTGAGAAAATCTCTATTTACTGACTATTTTATAGTATACCAAGTCAGGCTGGGCATGGTGGCTCATACATGTAATCCCAGCATATTGAGAGGCCGAGGTGAGTGGATCAATGAGGTCAGGAGATCTAGACCAGCCTGGCTAACACAGTGAAACCCCATCTCTACTAAAAATCCAAAAATCTAGCTGGGCGTGGTAGTATGCACCTGTAGTCCCAGCAACTTGGGAGGCTGAGGCAGGAGAATTGCTTGAACCCAGGAGGCGGAGGATGTGGTGAAGATTGAACCACTGCACTTCAGCCTGGGCGACAGAGTGAGACTTTGTCTCAAATAAATAAATAAGTAGATAGATAGATAGATAGATAGATAGTACAGTACCAAGTCAACTTTCAAATCAATAGACAAATCTCTTTCCCACTCACTCATCTTCACTTGCAGGGCTCCACAACTCTCCACAGCTCCTCCTACACCATTGTTGGCTGTGCAGCAGTAAATGCCATCATCACTGTCTTCCACACTCAGGATGGTGAGGAGCTGCCCATTCTCCCGGATGCTGTACCGGGTGTCAAAGAGCCTGCAAAGCACAGAGAAAAATGACAGATTAGTGCTTCATCTATGATTTTTTGGCTATGATTAATTTATCAAACTGATGACTTGTCAATGAGGAAGTAGAATAAAGGGGAGAGGAAACTTGAGTGAGTTCTAATAGGATAACCGTACTTGGTAATATAAAGCTAACATTATATTCTAATCTTTCTTAGGCTCCAATAGTCAAAATACCATAGTCCTTCAAAAATGCTTTCAAAGGGTGATGCCTACTGATAAAACAAAATTTAAAGTTTACTTAATTCAGGAAAGCAAACCAAGATATCGGTGTCTTGTCCCTATAATTTCTGGGAATTAGCAGCTATTAATAGATAATGAACATGCACATGTATAAATGTGATGAACAGAAAGGGTTAATTATTTATAGGATTAACTAATGATTAGTTGAATATTCATTCTTTGATTAAACAATTATTTATTGAGTGCTAACAGGTGCCAGGCACAGTTCTAGTTACTTGGGATCATAAGGAAGCAAAACAACTCCCAACTAAAAAAATATATGCTTTACATATATTATCTATTTAATTATATGCAAACCATTTGTTGAGAAGAAAATTAGGGCAACAAAAAGATATTTGAAGAGAAGCATCAATATAAAAGAGAGTTTCTTTTAACCAAATAAGATTTTTTTTATGGCAAATGTGTGTAGTAGGCAGAATAACATTCCCTCAAAGGTTCTTGTCTTAATCACCAAAATCTGTCAGTATGTCACCTTATTTTGCAAATGTTAAGAATCTTAAAATGGGGCGTTCTGGACTATTCAAGTGGGCCCTGTGTAATAAGTATCCTTTAAAAAATGGAAGAGGGAAGCAGATTGCTAAAAGGAGGAATGAGAATGGAGGCAGAGGTCAGAGTGGTGCCATTGCCAGTGTTATAAATGGACGAGGGGCCAAGGGATGCAGGTAGCCTCTAGAAGCTGAGAAAGACAAGAAATCAGATCCTTCCCTTGAGCCTCCAGAAGGAACTCAGCCCTGCCAACACTTTGATTTTAGCCCAGAGAGATTTACTTCATACTTGTGACCTCCAGAACTATAACAGTACCTTTCTCTTGCTTTAGGCCACTAAGTTTGTGGTAATTTGTTACAGCAAGAATAGGAAATAAATACAGATTTTGGTACCTGGAAGTGTAGTCCTGCTGCAACAAATCCCAAAAAATGTAGATGTGGCTTTGCAATTGGGGAGTAGGTAGAACTGAAAAAATTTTGAAGAGCATGCTAGAAAAACCCTACATTTCCTCGAAGAGACTGTTAATAAAAATATGCATGTTAGTAATTCTGCTCCTGAGGAGTTGGAAGGAAGAGAGTTACGTGGCAGAGAAAATCTAAATCATCTTAAAGAATATCTAAATTTTCATGAACAGACTGTTGGTAGAAATATGTATGTTCAAAGCACTACTGATGAGGACTTGGGTGAAAATAAGGGGCATGTTACTAGGAAAGGAAGAAAAGGGGATCCTGGTTATGTAGGACAGGGAGCTTAGCTGAATGGTGTCCTGCAGTTATGTGGAAAACAAAGCTTATAAATGATGAACTCAGATATTTAGCTAAAGAAATTTCTAAGCAATGTGTTGAAGCAGTGGTCTCATTTCTTTTGGCTGCTTCTAGTAAAATTCAAGAGGAAAAAGATAAGTGGATGGAAAACCTGCTAAACAAAAAAGGAACAAGGACTTGATGATTTGGGATTATCAGCCTATCCAGATTGCACAAAATACTAGCAAACCAAATTCAACAATATATTGGAAAGATCATCTCTCATGACCAAGTGGAATTTATCCCTGGGATACAAAAGTAGTTAAACATATGCAAATTAATCAATGTGCTACATCATGTAAACAGATGAAGGGTAAAAACCATAGGATTATTTCAATATATGCTGAAAAAGCATTTGATAAAAATTCAACATCCCTTCATGATAAAAACCCTCAAAAAAAGAAGGAAAATACCTCAAAATAATAAAAGCCATATATGACAGACACATAGCTAGTATCATATTGAATGGGGAAAAACAGAAAGCCTTTCCTCCAATCTGGAATGCAACAAGGATGCCCACTGTCACCACTGTTACTCAACACAGTGCTGGAACTCCTACCTAGAGTAGCTGGACAAGAGAGAAATATAAAGGGCCGTCCAAATTGGAAGGGAAGAATTATATTTGTTTGCAGATTTTATGCTCTTATATTTGGAAAAACCCAAAGACTACACAGAAAACTGTTAGAAGTGATATATTCCATGAAGTTGCAGGATATAAAATCAACATATAAAAATCAGTAATGTTTATATATGCCAAAATGAACAATATGAAAAAGAAATTTAAAAAGTAATCCTATTTACAATAGCCACATATAAAATTAAATAGCTAGGAATTAAAGAAGCCAAAGATCTCTATAATGAAAACTATAAAACACTGATGAAAGAAATTGATGAGGATACAAAAAAAAAGGAATCGTATTAATGGATTGGAAGAATCAGTATTGTTAAAATGTCCATACTACCCAAAGCAATCTACATATTCAGTGCAATTCCTATCAAAATACCAATGACATTCTTCACAGAAATAGAAAAAAAAATCCTAAAATTTATGTGGAACCACAAAAGGCCCAGAATAGCCAAACCTATCTTAAGCAAAAAGAATAAAACTGGAAGAATCACATTGCCTTATTTCAAATCATACTACAGAGCTAGAGTAACCAAAACAGTATGGGACCTGCATCAGAAGAGACACATGGACCAATGAGATAAAATAAAGAACTCAAAAGAAATCCACACACCTACAGGGAACTCATTTTCAGAAAAGGTACTAAGAATGTACACTGGGAAAAAGACAGTCTCTCCAAGAGTAAATAATGTGTGGAAA
The DNA here is from genome assembly GCA_963573385.1 of Cacajao melanocephalus. Classification (NCBI taxonomy): domain Eukaryota; kingdom Metazoa; phylum Chordata; class Mammalia; order Primates; family Pitheciidae; genus Cacajao; species Cacajao melanocephalus. The sequence continues at coordinate 32,200 of CAUYLG010017024.1, forward strand.
ACTGGATATCCACATACAGAAGAATGAAACTAGACCCCTACCTCTCTTCATATATAAAAACCAAATCAAAATGGATTAAAGACTTAAATCTAAGACTTCAAACTATAAAACTCCTACAAGAAAACATTGGGAAAAATCTCCAGGACATTGGTCTGGGCAAAAATTTCTTGAGCAATACCCACAAGCACAAGCAATCAAAACAAAAATGAATAAATGGAATCACATCAAATTAAAAGGCTTCTGCAGAGCAAAGGATACAAGAAACAAAGTGAAGAGACAACCAACATAATGGGAGAAAATATTTGCAAACTACCCATCTGACAAAGGATTAATAACCAGAATGCATAAGGAGCTTAAACAACTCTACAATAAAAGATCTATTAATCCAATCAAAAATAGGCAAAAGATTTCAACAGTTTCTCAGAAGAAGACATGCAAAAGGCCAACAGGCATATGAAAAAGTGCTCAACATCACTGAGCATCACAGAAACACAAAAACTACAATGATATATCATCTCACTTCAGTGAAAATACCTTATATCCAAAAGGCAGTAACAAAGGCTGGCAAGGATATGTAAATAAGGGAACCCTTGTACACTGTTGATGTGGGAATGTAAATTAGTACAACCACTATGGAGAATAGTTTGAAGTTTCCTTAAAAAACTAAAAATTTAGCTTCCATATGATCCAGCAATCCGACTGCTGGATATATAAGCAAAAGAAAGGACATCAGTATATCAAAGAGATATCTGCACTCCTATGTTTGTTACAGCACTGTTTACAATAACTAAGATTTGTAAGCAACCATTAACAGATGAATGGATAAAGAAATTATAGTACATATACACAATGGAGTACTATTCAGCCATAAAAAGGATGAAATGCAGTCATTTGCAAAGACATAGATAACTGGAGATCATTATGTTAAGTGAAATTAGCCAGGCACAGAAAGACAAACTTTACATGTTCTCACCTATTTGTGGGATCTAAACATCAAAACAATTGAACTCATGGACATGAAGAGTAAAAGGATGATTCCCAGAGGCTGGGAAGGGTAGTACAGGGATGGGGGCCACACAGGGGATATTTAGTGGGTACAAAAAAATAGAAAGAATGAGAATGTCCTACTATTTGACAACAGAGTGACTATAGTCAATAATAACTTAGTTGTAAATTGTAAAATAACATGTGTAATTAGATTGTAATTCAAAAAGATAAATGCTTGGTGGGGATGGATATCCCATTCTCCATGATGTACTTACTTCACATTGAAAGCCTGTATCAAAAGAACTCATGTACTTCATAAATATATATATATCTACTCTATACCCACAAAAATTAAGAAAAAAATTTTTAAAAGGTGGAGTACTTACTTAATAAGAATTTTATTTCTAGTCCAGGAAATCTCAGGCTGGGGGTAAGATTCCACTGCACACATGAAAGTAGCCACTTCTTCAACTAAGGCATCCACTGTTTCAAGAGGAGTGGTGATGACAGGAGCTGAAAGGGAAGGATAAATCACAGAGAACGTTCTAGAATTTTGTTTACTAACCCTTCCTTAAGCCATCAGAAGTCATTACATACTGGAATGAGAATTCTATTTCCCCAGAGTAGAAATTTGCCAAAAGAAAGAAAGAGCTTATGAAAAGAAAGTTGATCCTACTTCCAAACTAGGCATTTGAGAATCAAAAGAGAAGGCCCTTGGGAAAGTAGGGCTTAGAATTTATGATATATGTGAGGAGAGGCTGATCTAAGTTTTGTGGGGCCCAAGTTTATGTAATTTGAGTGTACTTTTTAAAGAAAAAAATATAAAGTTATGAATACAAAATTTCTGCAGCGACCCCAATGTCATCAGCATAAAGGAAAGTGAGACTGCAGGGAAGTCAGGGTGGAAAAGAATAATAATTTTTAAAAAATGTTGTTTAAGAACAATTTTCCCCTAATTTTATGAAAATAAACACTCATATAAACACATTGCTGAAGCCCACTGAAGGTCTTATAAAGAGCTTCTGCAAATGAGTCTGAAGCTTATGCTTCGTCAGATTTATAGAGAATTCACTTTGGCATACGAATAGAAAAGAAAAAGACACCACTTTGTGAATTGTACACTTTAATGGGTAAAGAGCATGGTATGTGAACTCAGTAAAGCTGATTTGTTCTATTTTATTTTTTTAAAGACAGTTGGAGGAAAGGTTGTAGACATGGTCTCTTCTTTTCCTCACTCTTCTGTGAAATGTAAAACCTTGAGTTTTAGGTCAGGGATCATGTTTTAGACATCTTTTAATTCCCAGGGTAAGCACAGTGAGTCAGATGCATTTAAATAGTAAATTATATGATCACTTCAGTTAAAGGACAAGGTATATATCAAAACCAAATAAGTAGTATAATTGATGTTTAGAGGTGAAATAGTCAGTGACAGACTTATAAAGCATCTAGAACAGACTGGCACATTGTTTGGCACATTTATTTATCAATAAAACATTTATAGTTTTATTTCACATTTAAATAAAAATAGAAAAAATAATACTTGGACACATTGAATTAAAACTATAAAAATTAAAGATAAAATAACATTGAAATAAAACTATGAAATATCCACTTTCTGAATAAACCTTATTATTATTATTTTTGGTAAAGTCAAAGGCAAGCTCATCTGCTGAGAGTGAGAAAAAATGGTGAGTGGGAGTGTTTACTTGGCCCCTATCTCCCATGCTAATGTTATTTTGTTTTTTAGGATTCAGTTTAAACATCTATCTCCTTCCACTTTCCTTGATGTGTTAGGCAGACCCAAATGCCCTTTTCCTTAAACTTAGGTTATCCTGTAAATGTTAATCTTATAATGTCACTTGTCACACAGGTACTATTAAAATGATCTTTGTCTCACATACCTTTACATAACTAAGTAAAAATAACTGTTAACTTAGAATTCTACAGCAAGCTTAGGTAATAATTTTAAAGTCAGAACTCTTACAAACAAATGTTGAAAGTGTTTACCACTCATAGACTTTCTCTGTAATAGTTACTAGACTCAATAAGGAATAATTTATACCAGAAAGAAAGGGGTGAGTTATAAAAAACAACAGCATAAATGGTGGTGAAATATAATTGCAATTTTAACACACTATGGAATAGTTAAAACACAAATCACTAATTTTTCTGTTTAAAAAAGAGTGGAATTAAATTCTAGACAAGTAATTACAAGATCAAAGTTCAGGGAAGAAGTTTAAAATGCTAAGTAATTAAAAAAAATGCTAACCACTTTGCCATAAACAACAATAGGATAGAAATACTGCATAAGTAACTTTAAACAGAAGGAAAAATCTATGGTTAAATGCTATGTTAAAACTTTATTAATGGTTACCACTAAAAAAAAGAAATAAAATGCAGAGGGACGGATCCAAGATGGCCGATTAGGAGCAGCTCAGGATTGCAGCTCCCAGCGAAAGCATGGAGGGTGAGTGGATGCTGCATTTCCAGATGGATTTTTATTGCCCACAGACCAGGAGATTCCCAGGTGGAGGAGCCCCACGGGTCGCCAGCGTGGCTGTTTTGGGGTGCGCGGCTGTTTTGGCCTGCGTGGCTGTCTTGGCCAGTGCCCCAGCGCGGCAGTTCTCTGCAGCACCATTTTAGCTGGTGATTGGAGCTACGGGAAGAGAGTCGCCCATTCAACTGATAGAAAAGGGGACAGAAACAGGAGCCAGGCCAGGAGAGTCCCGGGCAAAAAAGCACAAATCTCAGTGCGGCTGTTTCAACTGGTGCAGGCACAGTGGGTCACCGCACAGGAAATCGCACAGATCCCGGCACCTTTTCAACAGGTGACTGGAACACTTGGGAGACAGTCCACCATTCGCTCTGAGGCAGGGAGCCAGGTGATCAGGCTTGGCTGATCCCACCCCCACAAAAAAACAGCAATCTGAAACACTCTGGATTGAGAGTTTCACAGCAAGCACAGCTGAACCCGGGACAGTCCAGCTCTGTGGGGAAGGGGCGTCCACCATTACCAAGGCAGTCCACCACTACGGAGGTAGTTTGCCATTGCTGAGGCAGCCCGCCATTACAGAGAGAGTCTGCCATTATAGAGGCAGGCCACCATTGCCGAGGCAGTTCTAACTATATCTGTATAAATAGGACTGCAGGGAAGTTTACACGGCAGCTGGGTGGAGCCCACAGCTGCTCAGCAAAGCCTCTGCAGGCAGACAGTGACTAGGCTGCCTCCTGGCAGGGCAGGGCAGCCCTGAAAAAAGGCAGCAGGACAACAGAAACTCATAAACAAAGCCCTAAATCTCTGGGACAGAGCACCTGGAAAAAAAAAAGGGGGGTTTATGAGTTCTGCTGCAGCAGACTTAAACACACCTGCCCAGCAGTTCTGAATGAACAACGGAGCTCACAGCTCAGCACGTGAGCTCCCATAAAGGACAGACTGTCTCCTCAAGCAGCTCCCTGACCCCTGTATATCCAAAGAGTCACCTCATAAAGGAGAGCTCAGACTGACGTCTGGCAGGTATACTTCTGGGACAAAGCAGCAGAAGAAACTAGCAGAAACCCTTACTGTTCTGCAGCAGATGCAGGTGATACCCAGGCAAGCAGGGCCTGGAGTGGACCTCAGCAGTCCTACAGCAGAGGGGCCTGAATGTTAGAAGGAAAACTAAGAAACAGAAAGAAATAACTTCATCATCAACAAACTGGACATCCACTCAGAGACCCAATCTGAAAGTCAACAACAACAAAGATGACAGGTGGATAAATCCACAAAAATGGGAAGAAACCAGCACAAAAAGGATGAACACACCCAAAACCAGAACACCTCTCCTCCTACAAAGGATCACAACTCCTCACCAGCAAGGGAACAAGGCTGGATAGAGAAAGAGTACGAAGAATTGACTGAATCAGGCTTCAGAAGGTGGGTAA